>PVJO010014328.1:0-48656 GCA_004026905.1 Hystrix cristata
CCAATATCTAGGAACAAGAGCATGCATTATCTAAAAGTCTCTAGAAAACAACAAACAGTTAGCTTTTCTGCCTCCCAGAATTTTAGCCTTTTAAGGCCAACTCCATGACTGTACATTTTTCCCAGCTCACAGTTATCATTATTGATAAAAGATGTTATTACTCAAAAAAGCAGGACCACACAGTATGGGTGGGGAACTTGCGCTCCAGTTGAGTTAAACTATTCCTCTCAAAAACTACTGAATTCTGTAAAAGTCTGTATGCTTCACTCCTACAGCTCTAATAACAGTCAGATGAAAATTTGTCAAGACACAGACATTTTCACAGTAATATGAAAGGGAAGGGAGGGGAGTAATTATGGCATTTCTAGTTACGGAACAGTTCATGTTATGTACCTTAATATCTTCTTGGTGCCTGAAACTAGCTTTTCCCAACTAAACTCATAGTTTTCCTGTACAAATTTGATTTTCCTCTTAGGACTCAATTCCAGTTAATGACATCCCAATTCTCAATATAAATTTCCCAATTCATAGTTATTTAATGTGGAATTACTGGCCATCTTTACCTCTCCCCTGCTTCTCCCCAAACCTGAACAATGTAATATTTATTTCCAAAATCTCTCCCCACCATCCCTTTCCTTCAACTCTCACATCTTTGCAAAGTGTAAACCTAGATCATTTCTTATCATGATAGTAAGCTATTTTTCTACCTCCACTGTCTTCGCCACTTTCACTCTCTCTCATTCTTTTCTCTATTATCAGAGTCAGACTGAAATGTCACACATCTGACCATGTCATGCTATCGTTTAAGCATCTTCAGTGACTTCAGAATGACTTCAGGACACAGACTGTATTTTTGGATGCATTCAAATGTCTTGACAAGATTCATTTCTCTCACAGTTTTATTTTTCACCCACTCTTTAAATCCTTTTCCAATGCAAATGTACACGTTCACAGGCAATGAATACCTTTGCTCACACAGGATTGCTTATTGTTTTCCCAAATTCTAAGGAATTTAATGTCCCCTTGCTGTTTTTCCATTCAAATAGTTACATCCAAATGGGATTTTCTGTTTAGAATATTTGAACATTCGTTCACTCATCCTTCAAAGAGCAATCACATGCTTCAGTCCAGTCCTACTCGAGCTGCACCTCAAAACAATTATTTGACATCCTAAAGCATAATGTATTATTTATATATGTGCCTGGGTACATCTCTTCCTTTTATCCTATGGCCAGAATCTGAATTCTAGATTCCAAACTTTGATTTATCTTTGTGTATCTTATTTCCTGGCCCATAGGAAATTGTTAGTAAGTATTGTTAAATGAGCAAACTAACGAGCATTTGACCAAGGCTCATCCGGAATAGACCCAAGATAACATTATGAAGACACTACCTTATCATGTTAACTACATAATGATTTGAACAAAATCACAAAGAAGAAAAAAGGCCAACGATAGCAAAGATGTGTAAACTGTCTATGGTGTTAAAACAAAGGTTCTATTTGTAACAGTAAGTTGTTCTGATAATGGGCGCATGTAGAAAGCTGAAGTGCTGTGTAAGCACACCGGAATCAACGGTAAACAAACCATTATGAGCTAGTAGCACCCAGGAGAGCCCACAGTCAGCTTCTCCTCTTTCTGCTGCTGGATGTTTGGGTTCAGCATTGAGCTCCCATCATTTACAAGCATTGAACGGCCACATCAAATCCAACTCAAAGTGATGACTGTGGAAATGGCCTTGGAGACCAGCACATCTTGTCAGCTCTCTCTCCAGGGATCTTACCTACAAGACCCACATTATTTAACTTGCTTCCTTTCTCAAACTAAAGAAAAAAACTTTTCTCCTCTCTCCTCCTCTCCTTACCCCTTCCCCCCTCCCCTCCCCTTCTCTCCTCTACTTCTCTCTTCTCTTTTCTTCTCTTCCTTTTTTATGTGTCCAAAATCAGAACATTGGCAAGACAGGAAATAGTGCTTTCCTATAAACTTGCAATGATTTTACATGTAAATGGGTTCCTCTTTTGCCCTTGCTGCCACACCAACGCTCTCAGTCACTGAGATTAGGACAGGCGTAAATTCGGCAAGTACTCATACCACATTTTCAGACTGCAAGCCTTAGGTGCTGGACATGTGATCATTTTCACAGGATTTGGGAACAGGAAAATGTGGCTTTCCATAAATACCTTGGTCTTTTTCCAGTACTGAGTGATACCAGCTCGATTCGGCGGTCTTCATTCCAGGGTAGTTCTATTGTCCTAACATTTATCTTTGTCGTAGAATTCACATCACAAATATTTCAATTCTTTCAGTTGGCAGGTGATATGATCTCGGACATCTTCACCACCATTGGCTCAGTGACATTAGTCCTGCTACTCATTCTCTTACTGGCAGTGCTTGCTTCTGTTGTCGCCTCCAACAAGAGGGCGACTCAGGGAACCTACAACCCCAGCCGTCAGGAAAAGGAGGGTGCTCGAGTGGAGATGTGGAGCCTGATGCCGCCCCCTGAGGTGGAGAGGCTGATCTAGGGGTGCCGCTGCCTCTGGGCGAAGGAATCATCCCACGGCGGATGCGACGCTTGGATCTGAGGGGTTTTGTGACCTCGCTGGTGATGTTAACTTAACCCCTGGCATTACACTGACTACGCTGGAACTAGGGGAACGATTTCTTTCACCGCCTTAAAGGTTTTCGTGTGGCGGTTCCGCTTAACGCCACTGTTTTATTATATTAGCAATCACAAAGCAACGACTCTGTGCCGTTAATTTCAGCCTCCTAATTAACAGCGACTAAATAATTAACAACTACATCTTCCAGAGAACAGTCTCTTGCAAAACTCTCCAATGGCTGTTACTTAAACTCTTTACTCTTTGCAACTTAGGGGCAATATTTTAGCTTCCCCTGTGGCAGGCAAACTCAAGCTACAGGGCTGGGGGTGGGGCTGCACTTTTCACTCCTCTGATCATATTGTGACAGATCTTCCTTGTGTGCTTGTCTTTCAGTCTTGGATTCAAAGAAAGCCATGGGAATGACTCCTGGTTTAAAAAGTGACCCAACTATGACAAATAAAAATTGAAATGTGATTGTTCACCTTTCTTTTTCTTTTTTTGCATTTTGTGACATTATATGTGACAAAAGTATCTTCAGAGCATGAACTTCTTTTTGAATTATATCTTTTAACAGAATCATCTCATATTGATGAGTCATTAATCTTTATAAAGTGTTCGGCTTAAGGCTGAAACACTTTCTTCACAAAAATCACAAAACCAAGAAAATTCAGATTCTCATATCTAAAAGATCAAGCTCTTTTCTTTCAACCGATTTTTAGTAAATCAGTGTCAAACAGTGACATTACCTACAGGCAAGCACCCCAAAGAGGGATGAGCACACTGTAAGGTATGTGTGCATGACTATCTACAGGGTATGAAGAGGAACTGCTGGGCCTTCTAGTCAAGCATTTTTCTACCCAGTATTTGTTATATTTACATGTTTTGAAATAGATATGATAAGGCACTATAGCATGATACAAATAAAACAGAAATGTACACGTGTATTTTGGGGTATATGCTCAAAAATTTTAATAATATGAATTTCTAAGTCTGGTCTAAAAAAAAAATCCATCCTTCCCAATTCCTAAAGGACACCATTTCAACAAATTTCCCTCCCTTTTATACATCATCAGTTCTTCTCCTGTACCGGATCATTCTAATAAGCATCAGATGTCATATTGCCTTTCATATACAATTTTCTTTCATGACCTGCATCTTCCTCCAAATATCCACCCATTTCCACCCCACCCCGCCCCGTTCAGGAAAGTATCTACAAAAGAGTTTCCACATTCACTCACTCATTCCTCTCTCTCTCTTCTCATCTGCTCTTTAACTGATTTGCCTTTTCTTTTCACCACTGAATGACTTCGGCCTTGCCAAACACAAGGGCCAGTCCTCAGTTTCCCTGTAATTTCAGAAGAGTTTGAAACAATTGTCCCCTCAGTTTCTTTCACTGATGTCTCCTCATCTTCCTGAACTCTGCTTTTTTTTTTTATACTGTTTAATACCAACTGAGTCTATATATATATAGTCTCTGTTTTCTGTTTCCCTGGAGTAAAATTTAAGTTATATAAGGAAAACAACTTCACAGGAAAAGGAACAATGCCAGTAGCTGAGTTTTGAAAATTACGAGCTAAAAGAAAAAAAATTAAAGAGACAGAGTAAGCTGGCCACATTGGTATTGACGCAGGTAGGAAGAAAGAGGTAATTCCAGCGATGGTACCATAACAGTTAGAAAAATGTTTTATTAATGCTCTTCACCTAGGAGAGATTGAATCCATAGTGAAAACATAATAAATCTTTCCTGTGTAAATGAATAAATTATGAGAGGATATTGTTCCGGTTTGTACTGCCCGCCAGCAACACCCCAGTGTACCCAAGATGTGTGTGTTCTGTAACTGGATGCTCTAGCTACTAAACCATCATGGCTCCATTGCCCGTCTCATGTATAGTCTCTGGTTTTCCCTCAGTATCTAACATTGCCTTCAGCGTGAGTTCAAGAACATAGCTATCTCTGTCTACAGATGGAGCATGGTATGAGACACATTTATTTTTGCAACCCATTAGAGTTATAACTCCTTAATAGACGTTTAAGTGGAAAGCACTTAAGCTCTTCCTTAAAGGAAACAAGTAGCTGAGTTAAAGAAAAATA
Organism: Hystrix cristata; assembly: GCA_004026905.1. Lineage (NCBI taxonomy): Eukaryota > Metazoa > Chordata > Mammalia > Rodentia > Hystricidae > Hystrix > Hystrix cristata. The sequence goes on from PVJO010014328.1 coordinate 4,692, forward strand.
CAAACAAAAATATTACAGAATGTAAGTTTGCCCTATTGGTATTAAATGTTTCTTTTTCCAAGGAAATTTTTTTAAATTTTAATTTAATTTTATTTACCAAGAAAATGCATTGGTACATCGTATACATAATGATCACATTCATCATAGTTAATTTGTACCTGTACATGATATGTATTGGTTCCCCCCTTCCCTCGCCTTCCCACACCCCCTCCCCTCCTTATTTACAACAGCTTTATTTACATTTTTCCAATTTTTCCCTTTCTTTCCTTTTTCCCTTCCTTCTTTTTCCCCTCCTCCCTTTCTAATTCTCCTCCCTATTGAATATTATCACTCTTTTACATAGTATCTATTACACATTTTTGTCCTTATTTACACTTATGGTTTCTCACATCAGAGAAACATACTAGCTCATAAAGAATACTTAAGTAAATGTAAAGGAACTGAAATTATCCTATGCATATTATCAGACCATAGCGCAATGAAATTGGAAATCTGTTGTAAAAGAAACCAAAAAAACCACATAAACACATGGAAATTAAATACTGTCCTCCTGAACAAGAGTCCTATTGGTATCAACACAGGTAGGAAAAGAGAGGTAATTCCAATGGTAATACCATAAAATTTAAAAAGATGTTTAATGAATCTGGCTATTAGCCCTTCTCCAGCACGTGCTTTATGCCTCTGCATAGGAATAAATGTACATATGTATGTATAGTGAATTCATGACTTGTGACTAAATGAATGAGTCCATATGGCTACTTCAAACACAAGATGCCCCAGTCAGCCAGATATTTGTATCTTTGTACAAACAAAACCTCCAATATCTTTATGCTAGAAAAGCTTCCCAGTTATCTCTCTGGCATATTGCACTGAATTATTTTTAACCCGTGAACTTCACTTTAAGTAGGACAGTGTAGCATCTTCATCACAAATGGTACAACTTTTGGATCGTGCATATTCTGCAGTTCATGTTAGGACTGGTTTCCAAGATGAGCACAACAATTCTTCTGTCATTTGCCCCTCTTTGGGAGGTGGAGTCTGTCTCCTTTCCTCTTGAATCAGGGCTGGCCTGGTGACTGGCTTGGGCCCCAGAACACCACAGAAACCATGGTGTGCAGGTTTCAGGCCAGGCCCTGGGGGCTCGCCGCTAGTTTGTTCTCTCTTGAAAGGCAGCCTTGAGACTGCCACACTGCGAGGGAGCCTGGGTGAAAACGCCAGAGAGAGAGGCCTCACCAAGCCCACTGTAGTTGCCGAGCCGGGCCTCCAGCCACCTTGCCTATTGGGTGCAGGCACATAGTGACCCACCTGCGACAAGCAATGGAACACGCACTTAATACACAGACTCTGGAGAAATAATAAATCACTGTAGTAAGCTGCTAAGGGTTAGAGTGGTTTGTATATAGTTACAGGTAATGGAGACACAGTCATTCACATCAATGGGGCAACCCAAGGCAATATAAGGTAATCTCTCACTCTAATTTTTTTTGATTATTCAGTGTTCATCTTAATACTAATAATAATTAGTATGCCATTAAAAACGAAACACCACAAATACATGCCACTTGACAAATCAGAGAAGCTATTAAATTCAAACACAGGCCTGTCTGGTGCTGAGGGTCCTCCCAGCACAGTTGTCTGCAGGCTCTGGGATCTGTTGGCCACTTTCCTGCCCACAGCAGCTCCTGGAAAAGGCCCATCTGGTGTGCACTTAGAAGGGATGACAGAGAGGCTCCTTCACGTGGCTTCACATGTGGCTTCTATGGCTGCAGCAAGTGCAAAGAGAACCAGGAAATGACAAATGACTGTGACTTAAATCAGCTGTAAACTTGGCCCCTTTTTCACTCCTTCACACGTACTGCTGTTTAACAGATTATCTTTTCTCTGAGATGGAGCTAGGGATGGTCCCAGAGCGTGACCTCATGTGGCCAGAATTATTACTCTTACCAATCAGTGTTTGGGGCCGTAAAGAGTGATAGCCACAGTGTCCAGAGGTAGAACTAGAAGGCATTATAGTGATTACTAGTATGAAATGAGGGATCTTTCCTGGAGCTCTTGCTATAGTGCTAGGCCTCTATCAGCAACGCTTGCTACACTTCATATGTTATGTTTCCTTTAAGCTCCTAACAGCCTCAGAGAGAGGAACTTTGATCATTTCAGGAGCTTTTGAAGACAAACAGGTTTAAATTTCTGATCAGATCCATACAGATAACCTGCGCTAATTTGAAAAATGGCAGTCACATCTTTATCTCACAGGTATATTTTGATAATTATTTGTGTAAACTGTTTAATTGTAAGTAAGCACACAATATAGAGCACATTATTGTTCAGAGAAAATGGAGCATCAGTAGGACAAGTGAGAAAGCAGTGGCAACATTTTAATTGTTTCCACACTCCTCTCGATCTTCCTTCCCATGCATCTTAACCTGCAAAATAAGCAGTTTTTATGCAGAGAAATATTTCTTTTTATGTCATCCCCAACTTTCACATTGCCCCCTTGATGGCAGTCCCACTGATTAAAGCACTTCACCTGTAAAACTGAAATAAAATGTACACCCCACTTCTATGTTCTCAGTGAAATCATCAGAAAATAAATCAAAAGATCTTAGGTTTCTTAGATACCCCCAAACAACTGACGATAGAGATTTTTTTTTGAAACTTTGCTTTATAGAGACCTTCTTCCTGCTCCTCCTCCTCCACTTCCTCTTCATCTTCCTCTTCCTCCTCCTTCACTTCTTCCCTTTCCTCCTTCTCCCTTTCATCCTCTTCCTGCCCCTCCTCTTCCTCTTCCCCCTGTGTTTTTCTCCTCCTCCTCTTGTTACTATTGCTATTGTTTTTATTTTATGGTCCTGCCTTTTAGGATTACTCCTTAAACCTTACTCCTTAAATCACTCCTGTGATTCCTTTTTGATAAGGAATCACAATCATGTATTATCATCATCAACAAGAAAGATTGGCCCATGTATCTTGGTTTAAATTATCCTTCTGATGTTGATTAGCTAGCCACTTTCACCTGGTTTTATGCTCTGTAGGATATGATTCAAACCATGAAGTTGTCCTTAATTCTGGAGTGAATATGACTTTTCAAATTTCAACCTATTTCCAACAAATGTGAAATTTTTACTGCTTTGCATTGCATTGAACAGTGATGACAAAAATGCATGTTTCCAATTTAAACTCATACTTCTGTGATTTGCTATCCAGCCTTTTTGCTTTATGTGGTTCCCAAAACCTGGGAACGACATCTATCAGCTATATTTGGCAGTGCCTGCTTGAGGACAGCTGCTTTAAGAACCAGTCACAGGGCCTCCTAATATGTTGGGCCATAATCTTCCTTTGAAAATTGTTCCCAAATCCCCATCTTCCAGCTCTTAATGGAGCATGTTTTGGAGGTGTTCATAGTTTGCAGCTTGAGGCTTTTGCCTTCAGACTGGAGGCTATTCATGGCTGAAATAAGGCAAACCCTGGATGGAAACCTGTGTGTTATTAAAGTGTTTTAGAACTCTGTTTCAACTCGGCCCTTCACTCATAGACTTGGATACATCGTGGGGCGATTCATTCAGCTACACGCTCAACATCCACCTTCACACACTTGCAAAAGCCCCTTATCACCGAGACAGGTACTCCACAAATAACTTCAGTTTAGCTTTCCGGTAACAGAAAACTTATTTTACAAGGTCAGTTCTATTTTACAATACCTGTTTTAAAAAGAAATTGCTCTATGTTTGAATTATTGGGGTGTTTACTTTTTCAGAAATATAACTAAAAACTATCAAGAGTAGGTTTAATTTGAAAATTTTTTATAAAGGAAAATTCAGTTAAGGGTAATTAAACCTTCATTAAAGGTTAAATCCTTAATAAAGGGCTTCTTTTAGTGGGTTTGCAAAATAATTCCATTTCTTATAATGGAATATAATTATTCCATTTCTCAAGAAAATACACATCTCCACCCGAACCCAGGCTCACAGTTTCCTACAAGTACTTGTAATGTTTCTCAGTCATTGGTAGTTACTTCTCTGATAGGCAGAAGGGAAGCCGGAGAGCCTCTTCATCGAAGCATCTAATGGCCTGGATCACTGATAAGAGGAGCCTTCCAGGTATGGTGGCTGAGTTAGCATTTATTGTCCTGGTGGAAAGAAGGCCCTTGTTATGAGAAAAAAAAACATGAAGAAAACGCCATTCATAATTAGTGAGTAAAATGTGATATTTTCCACTTGAATTGATAGAGAGTAACCTAAATCTTTTGAAATAAAATACAAATTGATCCTACCATCTCACCCTTAAGAAACCGGTCACATTTACTTAGCTTTACTAGAGTTCCAGTTGTTTATCAGAGTAACATTTTGCTTTTCTGAACATTAAATTAGGTTTAACATCTTCCCTCAAGTTATTAGTCTAGAGATGAGAATGTTATAGAAGAAGCATAGAAATACAAAAACTTTAATATCAGTTTATATTAAAGGGTATGATTGGGTCTTTTCTCCTGTAATATTTACTTCTGTGTTGTTCGATCAGATGATAACACTAGAAATGGTAAAGCTAGGTGAAAAATATTTCAAGATGGCAGATTGATACAGACTTCGAAATTCAAGGTGGATCCCCAAAGTGTTTAGGAAAAACTGGGGTCAAAATCAACCACCTTCCATGAAAGCCTTTGCTAAGAAGAGACTACACAAACAGACTTCACATTATTTAATCACCTATAGAGACAAAGGAAAAACAGATGTGGAGAATGCTGTAGTATTTTTCATCACTGCTACAAGTGGTGTGTTGTCTTCTGCTACCTTCGTCAGTGGCCAAAGCAACGGGGCTGCCGGAACTCAGACTTTGTATCTCCTAACTGTGAGCTAAATCAACCTTTTTTTTTTTCTCATGATAAGGTGAGTTGCCTTATTTAAATGCAATTATGTAATGCCAACTAAAACTGTTTTTAAAGTAATATAAAACTGTTTATATTCTCCTTAACACTATGAAAATTAACCTGCTGTCTTAGAAGGCTAGTCCGGACGTGTAGAGCAGTTGGGTCTTCTGTCTTCAAATTTGGGATAAGAGTTATAATCTGGCTCATATCATTTCTCTCCACAAACAACTTTCAGTTTTAAAGAACAGGTATTTAGAACAATTAACTGTTTAAAGCAATATGGGAGACACAGGGTACCTTGGCATAAATGCCAACTTCCCGACTAACTGTATCTAATCACAGTTTAATTTAATCCAACCCGGTGTTGCAACGTCTGTGGTAGGGTCTGGCCCTGACAAGCCAGTATGCTGGAAGCATAGTTTCCAGGGAGGTCGTATTGAAGGTTTTTTTAATTTTATTTTTATTAGTACACGTTTGCAGTACGTAATGATTACATTCATTGTGGGGAGTTGGTACAGGTACATAACACATCTTAGTGAATTTTTCATCTCCGCCCCTCCCCTTCGCTCCCTGCACCCTTGAGCATAGCAGGAGGTAATTAGGTCATTGAGAAACAACCCTTGGAAAGGATTCATTTCTTTACACGCAGTGAGTTAAGTTGTTGTGGAAGAACAGCCCTGTCCCTAACTCCTAACTTCCTGTCTCTCCACGTGACCTCTTCTGTTTCTGCTACTGCAATGACTCCGCCATGCGTCTCTCACCAGAGCAAGCAAATGCTGGTTCATGCTCTTGAAATTCCAGAGTTGAGAGCTAAATAAATCTCTTTTCTTTATATATTACCCAAACTCGGATATTTTGCTGTAGCAACAGAAAATAGACTAACAGAAATTGGTACCAGGGAGTGAAGTACTCCTTATAATGTACATGAAAATGTGGAATAGCTTTGGAAGTGAGTGATGGGCATCCTACGAAGACTCCTAGGCCAGCGGGGGCTGCACAGCTGAGCGCTACTCCTTTAGCCCGCCCTAGATGTCACAGAGCTGCTTCTCCTGGCCCATCTTAGAGCAATCACAGGGAAACGCGGCTGCTGTCGCCTTAGATTGGTTCTCTGCTGTGGTCACACACACTCTCCGCAAAGCCCCTCCCCCTGTTCCCAAAGGTGCCCCAACCTCAGGACACACAGACTAGATCCTTGCCCCTCGGGATCCTTCCACACGGAAGAGCACAGGGAAGGCCAGTGGGTGTTTGCACAGGCGTTGGATGGTGACAGTCCAGCCAGAAACGTCTGTCTTCGTGTAAATATCCTCAAGCACTTTCGGCTTTTTTTTTGTTTGTTTGTTTGTTTGTTTGTTTTACCCTGGGTTGGGGTTAAGTGCATAATGTCTTCTCATTCTAATATAATCACTCTTTGTCATCTGTGAAGGGGCAATGCAATCTAAACTTTTCTTTTTCGATACAATTTACCTTTCCGGGTTTTTTTTGGGTTTTTTTCCCTGAAAAATCCACTCCTTGATCATTTTCTTGCTACTTCTTCCACCGAAAATGAGGGAACAAACCAAGCTGCTTTCTTGGCCATCTCCCTCAAATTTTGCAACTCTTTTACCACTTACTGCATATCGAATTACTGCAGTTAAATTAAATATGGGGATTCAGCGATTTCTGTAGGATGCACACTAAACCCTAACTCCCCAACTTATTCTCCCGTTGATAGTTTTAAAGATATCCAGACCTTAAAGGCGTTAAGCACTTACCTGCTCTACACTAGTCTGTTCACAGTGCAAGTTTTTAAAATCGAATATATATATATATATATATATATGGCTTTATAAGAAATCCACATAGCAATGCTTCCTCACATTCATTCTGAGCAGCAGAATTATTCACTTCACTCATTTAGATGGATTTTGTTTTTCTAAAAGAAAAAAAAATCACAAAATGTCTTGCATTTGGTGCCAAGCACAATTCAATTACCTGAAATCAAATACATCACCTGAAATCTCACGTGAGAAAAGAAATTCTGGGGTAAAGATCACACAAAACATACAGCACAGAAATTCCTAAAAAACAATCAAAACCAGTTATCCTGAATTTTTTTATACTGTGTAGAACAAAAGAAATATTCTTGAGCTGAGGGAGGTACTAATGGATTGAAAACAGAGGGAAGAAGAGCCAGGCATAAAAATACTGGTCTGCTGCCATTTCAAATGTGACGAGAAAAGTTAAAAGTTCAACCTGCAAACAAGGGCTCCCAAGGCAAAGCACAAAATAAGACACACTAATTAGTTTGAAATTTCAACACTGCTGACTATATCATTCAAAATATCCACCATATCAAGATGATACCATGACTTGCTTTACAATGTACCTAAAGGTCAAATTTCTTGAGAATTCTGTCAAATAACCTAAATATATGTAAGTCTTAAATGACCTCTGAATTATTTTCTGCTAAGTTAAGATTTTCCAAATGATTAAATAAATGTGCGGAGCAACTGCTAGAATAAACGAAGGGTCAGTTATTTATTTATATTATTCTATTTCACCCTAACAATGCATGATGGTATTTAATGTTAACATTACATTTCATTATTAGCCATTGTGTGTAGAAAGACTATACTTGCATATAAAGTTTCACATTAAGTTTCATCCAATAATGAGGATGTGCCAGATATTGATCCTTTTGTTTGGAGATCTTTAAAAAGTAAATGTAATAGTAGTACTTCCCTATACTTTGAGAATTTTACTGATAATTCAATGCAGAAATGACTACAGAATTAGCTTCCTGTAGGGTTTTGAACTTTAGAAAGAAGTCCTTGGCTACTTGTTTGAACTTCTTTCCTTCACACTTTCAGCGCAACTTCAGAATACTTTGAGACTTTTACTCAATTATTAGTAAACCCAATACCATTCCTTTGTTTCCAGTTTGCAGTTCTGGTACGATGTGTAGGAGGACATTTCCTCAAGAGGAAAGAGTTTATCCTACTCACGGAGAGTTCAGAGCCTTAAGGCCCGTTAACAGTTCTACTATCTTGAACTAGTAGTATTCCATTCAATTTCCTTCAACACCAGGCTCTGTGGCATCTAGTCTGATCATGATGTCACATTAAAAGCTAGAGATTCCAAGCCGATCAAAACAAGATTTGTATTTTCAAGGGGAAAAGGGAGACTGCTCTATCAGATCAGTGTGGAAACTGAACCCATGTATGTAACAATCAGTTACTTTTTTCCTTCTGACTCCTAGCAAGTTATGTTAACATAAAAAAAAAATCAAGCAATATAATTAATAAACAATGGGCTAAAAAGAAAAACCCTAAGATTTTCTCAATTCACATTGAAAAAATTTTTGATAATATTCAACATGTATTGATAGAAAAAAAAAAGAACTCTTGGCAAGCTAGAAGAGAATTCCTCATTGTAAGAAAAGGCATCTACAAAAAATCTATAGCTAACATCACTCGTAAAAATGAAAGATTGAACATGCTTACTCTTCAGGTCACCAGCAAGGTTGGAATGTCCATTCTCACCACTTCTACACAGTACGCTGTGGGTCCTAGTCACCGTAATAATCAAGGACAAAATATACATGCCGCTTGAAACTCATAAATTAAAACTTTTAGTGGAATCAATTGTAAGTAGAAATTTCAGGAAGGAAGCATTTACAATAGCACCAAAAATATGAAATAATTAGGAATAAATTTAACAAAATATGTGCAATACTCTAAATTGAGCCTCATAAAATATTGCTGAGAAAAGATAAAAAAGAGTTAAATAATGGGGAAGTTCTGCCATGTTCATTAACTGGAAGACTCAATAATGTTAAGATATTAGTTCTTCCCACTTCATTTATACATTGAATACAAGTCCAGTCACAATTCCAGCAAGTTATTTCTAGTGTGGACAAATGTATGGAAAACAATGGAAACAACAGACCGAGAATACTGAACACAATACTGAAGAAAAAATTAGAGGACTGACACTAATTCCAAAGCTTAGTATAAAGTCATGAAAATAGTGTGGTATTGCTATAAAAATGGACATATAGATCAGTGGAAAATAGTTGAGAGTCCATAAATAGGCTCGCACAAACATGCTCCATGGATTTAATATGCTATGTTCAATAGAGAACACAATACTTCAGTCCAGTTGTGAATAGTGCTGGGAAAAATGGAAAATAAACTTTGGCTCTTACCTCACATAACATTAAAAAATAAACTCAGTTGAATTTAACTGATCAAATCCAAGTATTAAAACTATTAAACTTCTACAAGAAAACCCCTGTGACCAAAGTGTACATCATAAAAACTGATAATTTTGTATTTTCTCAAAATTAAAGTCTTTATTTTGGAAAGATATTACTAGGACGATGAAAAGGCACGTCACTGACTAGAAGAAATACTTGCAAAACATACATCAGGGATACTTTTCCAGAATATTTTTAGAAAACATAATGTTTACTAGATGGTAATTTAGGGGCAAAGTGATTCAATGCAAATATGAGCAAAAGATTAGAATAAACTCTCCTTTGCGGAAGATAAATGAATTGCCAATAAGCATATAAAAATTCTCAAACCTTCAGTTATAAAGAAAAATATAAATTAAAATCAAAATGAGACACCACTGTACATCTACCAGAATGGCTAAAATTAAAACTATTGACAATATCACTAGGATAATGGAAAGAATCTATTGATATTCTGTTTGAATTTGTTGTTTTTATTTTTGAGAGTCTCACTATGTAATCCAAGCTGGCCTCAGTATGTGGCTCAAACTGGCCTGGACTTGAAGATCTTCCTGCCTCAGCATCCGCAGCGCTCAGATTAGAGGCATGCACTGCCACACTCAGCTATCTGAAATTCTTGAAAAGCGAAACTATAGTGAAAGCAGATAATTTGTAGCCAGAAGCTACATTAAAAAGGGAGATAGCTGCAAAGAGAACAAAGCAACTTTTGGGGTGATAAAGTATTCTAAATCTTGACTTGGTAGTGATTTTTTTGAGTGTACATGTATATATTTTTCTAAACTCATTGAAATATAATTTTAAATATGTTGGTTTCTACACAAGTAAATTATATTTCCAAGAGTTAATTTGAAAAAATGTGAACAATGAACATTGAAAAGAATCTATACACGCACATGTGCACACACACACACACACACACACACACACACAAACAATAGAGGTGGGTCTTCTCAAAGACAATCTGAAAATCCTACAAGACTCTTCCCATCAAAACATCCAGGGACTTTCAGCTTACCATAATAATTTTATGTTAAAAGTCAATTTTGATACTGCAAAACAACTGACAAGAGTAGTATTGCCTATTTTTGTACAGAAAGATCCTTTGCAATGTATCTCCAATCACCTCTTAACTTTTATTGGTGATTAATAGTGGCTAAATTTCTAGGAGTTTTTTAAATACTAATTTGAAGTTTTTATCAATTACCATTTGCTTAGAAATTCAAATGATTTTCTAGCACTTTGTTAACATACAGGCAGAGCCTTGCTAACATCTGTTTCGAAAATTGGGAATTTTGCCTAATGGATTGTATCCAATTTGGATACTTATCAAATCTCAGAAAGCTTAGTTCTTACTTTAAAATACAATTTAATTACTAGATTTTGGTGAAAACAATGGAATATGAAACGAATATTATTGATGTATTTTAAAATCCCCAAACGAGTCCCTAACTTAGACACTAGGGTTGCAAAAAGTAACTTGTAAATTGTTTTAAATCTTTCTTATTCCAGTATGTCATATATGAAACACTTTTCATATTTAAGGGAGGTTTGATCATTAAAAAAAACCCTAATAAGGCTGGAGATTTAGCTCAGTGGTTAAAGTGCTTGCCTTGCAAACACAAGGACCCGAGTTCGATCCCCAGCACCAAAAAAAAAAACAAAAAAAAAACAAAAACAACAACAACAAAAAAAACCCTAATAGTAATAGTTTTTCTTTAAAGATCATTTTTGAACATGAGATAAAAAGTAGGTAACATCTATGGATATTCTGCAAGGAACATTTGCATGTCTTCAACAGCTTTAAATGTCAATAAGAGTGGCTCCATATTTAAAAAATTCAAGTCACACCTTAACTTTTTCCTAAAATGAATAGATATGACACCAAGCAACCACACTCCTGCAGTTATCCTGCATAACCCAGCAGGGACTTCCCATTTCTGTTCTCTGACACATGCAAATAAGTAAGGTGGAAGAAGAAAGAGGAGAAACATATCAGAGAGAAAGTGCACATATACAAGAAAGATTGAGATAGAATTAAAGACTGAGTGGAGGAGTGTGAAAAGTAGAAAAAAAAAATGAAAAAGAGAAGTCGAAAATTAATCCAATCTCCCAAAAAGATATCAAGAAATTTAGTACTCAAGATTGGAAAAAAAAAAAAAGGATTATCTGATACTTGGGCTAGCTGAGACAGAGGAAGTCGTGTGGGAAGTACATGTCAGACATGGCATTTTAACTGTCCTGCATTTCTGTGTATCAGCATGGGGGCTGCAGTCAGACAGGCGGGTTCAAACCCCAGCTTGAACATTTAATGCTAAGGGATTTTGAGGCTATCGCTAATCCTTTTTTATGCTTTAGTTTGTTATCTACAAAGAGCTAACCACAGTACTTACTCCAGAAACGGTAGGAGCATGGTCAAGCAACTGCTTTTACATTTTGTTCTGTTTTGTTTTTAAGCTCTCCATGGTCTAATGAAAACCTAGGTTTGGGAACCACTGGCTTAGATACAATCTAATATTTTATAATTATGTTTTATAGTTGTAGACACCACATCATCATGGATTCAGTCAAACAGATACTTAGAAATCTTTTCTGTCCCCCAAATCATATGGTAGCTGCTATATACATAGAAGATCCTTAAAAATATTTCTAAGAACAGACACTTTAAATACAGAGAAATAAAGCTTCGGGGAAGTTAGCAGGCCAAAATCAATGGCAGAACCTGCGGTACATTTTATTCAGCTTCCATGATACACCACCTTATTTTTATGCTACCTAACGCTGTATTTTTCATGTATGTAGAAATTTCTATATATACTGTTTCAGCCTTAATTCTAGGAAAGAAATTCCCAGAGTTACTATCTAATAATACTTTCAAAGGGCATTTTCTCTCATTTACACATAAGGACAATCCAATAGGGTTTTAAATCTCCAAATCATAAAATTAAGATATGACCATCTCTCACACAGAGACCATGAGAAGTACTGTGAAAAATCTGGTGAAGGAGGCCAACAGTCAACAACTAAAATCAATAAAAGGTAGCTGAATCCTAGGCTTGTAGGGATAATATTCCTTATTGTCAGAACTTTGCTTCTTCTATGAAAACGAGAAGTTCCACGTATTACGGTACTCCAAGGAATTCTGCCCCCTAAAGCAAATGTGTTTATTTCAATAGCAACTTGACCATCGTAGCTCTTGGATGATAGTTTCATCCCTTCGATCTCTGCATCACTGTCCATTTGTAATCTGGAGGATATTTAATCCTGGTCCTCAAATCTTAACTTTGGGTCAGTAAACACTGTTGTTTGACAAGGACCGTCTACTCTGATCAGAGTGACACTCTCACTACAGTACGTAACTGTTTGCCCATGATTTTGAAAGCCTGATAAATTCACTAGACATAACAGTTAAAGTACTTTTCCCACAGGCCTGTTAGATTCAGGCTTAGATTTATGCAACTACAGGGTTGGAGACAGGAGAGTCCTTACAGTCATTCAACCTAGAACACTAAGAGAAATAAACCAACTAATTATAAAAGAAGAGTTAACACCATGCGAAGTTTGATTTTGACCAATTTTATTTTATAATTGCATTGTTGGGTATTTTATTGTTTGGAATATTAAGTTCATCCAGTATTTATTTTGCATATTTTTAAAAATTCCCCAAGTAATACCTCTGTACATAACATCTTCCTAATAGTAGTCAACCTTGGAGATGATTTATATTGTAACAAGGATGCAAAAAAAAAAATACAGAAAATCACAATGCTGGGTAAGTTTTTACGGGTATCTGTTACCATGTTGAGCAAAAACTTAAAGATTTTCAGTCCTCTGAAACAGCTTTTCATCTAAAGCAAAAGAAATAAGCTTTGGAAAGGTTCAGTTTTGAACCTATCATGTGGCTTTCATGTAAAAAAGCTTTACGCACTTTAAATTGTAGGAGTCATGCAGTTCATATTGGTTGCTGTTTCAGGCACAGCTAAATCATCAGATTTTAAGAATCTAGTTTTGCTATATGATTAAGTAGTTCTCAAAATAACCAACGAAAGCTATTCTATCTAAAGGATGGTGACGACACATGCGGTCCATTTAACATGCACAGTGTTTGAAATGCGTTCTCTCCTACACATCACACAGTCAACCAGAGAGTAAACTCACTGATGGACCCAACAAGGCTCTCATCTGAGAACTACTGAGCAGAAATGAAGGGACTTCCAAATCTGTCATATCAAAGAGGTAATCATTTGTGATTTTACAACCTTCTAAGACAAAAGATTGTGTATCTTCAATTACTTCATTTAAGTGTGACTTGAAAAAACACAGCATTCTGGATATAAAGCATTCTGTTAACATTGTTGTTCAGTACCTGGTTTTATTTTTTTGGTATTTTTGCATATTGCATCCAGAGCTACAAATTTTCCACAGTGCTTCTGCCTCATTCAAGTATAATAACAGTAGAAATCTATAGAAGCTCTAAGGTTAAACAAACTGTACATCATACAAAAAATTAACTTAATTTACAGACAGTTAAAAGTATTGGCAATGCCCTTTATAAATCTTAGCAAAGATGCATCATAAAAGATGTCACACTCTCCATACATGGTCATCATCATACAAAGGCCATTTCAATTTACATGGTGCAAAACAGAGTATTTAAGTGTACACATGTAGAATCAGCACTTCGTACCATAAACCTTTCTTTAAAAGTAACAGTATTATCAATACTAATCTAAGGACAGGATTTTCTTATTGCATATTTGTTGTTGCTGAGGCAGTTAGTTATAATACAATAATGCAATATCTATAATTATTTTAAATAAACAAAAAACATTTTTCCTTCCACCAATATAAAGACTACTCTTTTCTAAAATCACACAGAACATTGCTACATACAGTTTTACACAAATACTGAAAGACATGACCTTAAGGCATCTGCCAGAGAAGCAGATGTATTTATTTATATGAATTAAATTATGCAAAGAAAAATATTGCACAAAATACTATTATTTTTCAAATAAAATGTTTTGTTTAAATTTACATAATTTCCTATTTCTTGACCAAGTCACAGTGTTCACTGATTTGCACAAAACCATTCTGGTCTCTTATAGAAGCTTTAGGAAGCAAATTGTATTAACTTTATTACTAGACTCGATGTAGGAAAGATGTTAATAATGACATAGGATTCCTAAAAATTATTTTCTATATTAAGAAGTGTTTTGAGGGAAACTAAATTTTGGGATTCATTTTATATTCCTAAATTTATATTCTGATTTATAAATATCTTCTCAGATTCAGAACCTTTGATAGCAAACAAATGCAACTCTTGCTAGAAAATTTATTCATGAATGTAATTACTCTTTTCCTGAAAATCCAAATAGAGAAAGAAGGTCTATGGATAAGAATATTCACAGTTTTCTCCTCTTTATCAGAAATCCACTTCCTCATTATTAAAAAAAAAATTCATTAGCATTCCTGAATCCTCGTACTAAGATATTAGGATCAAATCCTAATTACAGCATTGTCACATACAGTTTCAATTTAAAAGGAAGGAACTGTTTCTGGAGAATGTTATTATAAAGACTTCCCAAAAGAACAGATTGGATTCCCATCCACAGCTTCAGTTATTCCTCACCTGGCAGAGTGGCACTAAGTACTGAGAAGGAGCACCTCTCCCTACAGGAGGAGGCCCCCCATGGTGCCTGCTCATCTGAAGGGGAATCGGGTAAACAAGGACACCAAGCTTCTGAAAATGTCTCTCAATCTGTCCTTAAAAGCGACTCTCTTAGCAGCATTATTGTAATTAATGTAATAATTAAGTGAATGAAATTAGAAATGGTACCGTATTTAGAGCATTAAAAACTACTAAAAACTTTTTGGGGATAGAATCTTGGGCTAATAACTTGTGAGGAGAGTACATTATTATTACATTATCATCATTATTTCAATACATTCATTAGTTCTTTTAATTGATTTATTCAGAGAAGGGATTATGTTAGTTATTTTATTTCCCCACACCTTCAGGTATCATATCTTGCACATGACATGTGGAAAAAGTCCATAAATATTTGTAAATGAAGACATTTTTAACTGGAAATACAATCATACTGCATTTTGGTGCCTTTAAAAGATATGCCAAAATAGGCAATCATCAGAATACATCACTTAGCAACATTTTCACTCAACAAAACAACAGCTCCTAAATGTATGTAATACTTCTCCATCCCCCTAAAGTATCATGGGAGCAATATCTAAGGACAGAAGGATAATAGCCAGAGTGGGATTCAGAAAAAATCATGGCTCAACTCAGAGGCCATATGAAAGACTACACGCCAAAGCCCAAGACCTTAATTTATACAATTCTCTTCTAGAACAGGTATTGCTTCTTTGAAAAAGAATTTGAATGGCAGGGAAAAAAATATTTGGTTTAGTTACAACAGAAAATATGAGTACAAGAGAAAACAATACTTTTGTTTGCTTATTCGGGAACTCCCCCTAATTTCATTTCATTCTCAATATCCAACATAATACTGGGAAATTAAGTAAATTCAACACTCAAAATGTTTAATGGTTTGCTACTGGTTTTCTGGACTTTTTTCAAGAATAACAGAGTTTTGCTTCTGCTTTTAACATAGAGTTAAATGGTTAATTTTGTATGTTTAAAATAAGGCACAAATCACTTTAAAATACCTAAGACATTTACTTTATCTGAAAATGGCTTAATATCCTCCAAAAAACATAGTATTATAGCCAAATATCTTGTGAGATGATTGAAAGATAGAAAAGTAACTTAGATTTCTGCAGCCAGGATGTTTGTTAAATAAATGGACTAAAACCCAAATCTGGTCTATGCTAAACTTCTGATTATCTTATTCTTCAGATTATGAGTTCTGAAGGAAAAAAAAAAAACCTGCTTCATTTCAAAATTCATAGTAAATGTTACTTTGAATTCTTTTCATAAATTAAGAGGGAATATTTGCTAATCAGATTAACCACCAGGGTAACCTTTTTACCTCGTTACTTAAGAGCTCTTATACATGGACTACTTTTATTATGTAGTTCACTGATGTATATTAGAATTTTTAATGAGCATAAAGGCAAAATTTGACAAGAACTTGAAACTTACTTTTATGTTTAAAAAAGGATTGCTTTTTTTTCTTTATAGAGTCCACCCTTAGAATAAAAACTAGGTTTATCTTCCTGTATAATCATGAGTGAATAATTATCCCAAATAAACCATATACATTTAGACTATGCAATGTAGTTTTAAAGATACCTTGTAATTTTCTTTAAAAATTATCTGAATAAATATTTTAAGCAATGTTTTTGACAAATCTCCTTCTGGGATGTTAACTGAAATTATATTCCATCAGTAAATACTTTAGAGTAAAATCTTACTGAGATTATTGAATTGTTTCTTAAACACTTTTTCTAAAAGAGATGTTTTTTAAAAAATAATCATGATTTTGACGCACACAGTAGATGACTGAGCATAGAAATAATAAATTAACCCTAACATCACTAAGTTTTTTTTCCTGATTATTCCTGGCAGCCATCCCATCATAAGCAATCAGTATATGATTCCTTCTCAGATAAACTCCAAAGCTTATCAGTAAATTTAAGGGAGATAATTTCTGATAAAGAATCTCAAATAATTTATTTAGATACTCCTCTGCCTTAGAGGAAATGTGTGGGCAGCTCATAGTGACTTCATTCCAAAGACCACAGTATTGTAGCAGGCAGTGTTAACTTTCTAGTAAAGAAACCTGACAACCATTACCTCTGCCAGGTTATCAAAGTCAACACTAGCATTCATGAACATGTCAACAGTACATACCCTTGATATCATGTGATGCAAACAGTTTACTTCTGTATTCTTCTTCCCAAAACCCATTTACGAGAAATCTAATTTATGAGTAACACATTAGATAATCTCCCAGAGAAGGGGACTCTAATACTTTACCTCACCAATAGTCCTCAAAACTGTCAAGATCGTTAAAGTCTAACAAACTGCCACAGCGAAGAGGAATCTAAGGAGACATGACAACTAGACGTAACGCAGTATCCTGGAAGGGATTCTGGAACAGAAAAGAGACACTACTGGTAGGAGAAAACTGCAGAAATCTGAATAGAACACAGACTGCCAATACTGGCTTATTCATTGCGGCAAACGTACCATACTAACTGGAGATCTTAACAGAGCACTTGAGTGCAGGGGTATGTGGTGCTCTCTATTAGCCTTTTGCCATTTTTCCATAAATCTAAAACTTCTAAAATACAAGTCCATTATTTAAAAACGTGATCTGAGAAGAGAATATAAAACATTTTGACAGAAAATTATGAATGAAGGAAAAAAGACAGAAACATTTTTGCCAGGACAGTTTGTGCTGTATTCAGCTTTCTTGAGGGGGACCCGAGACAGCAAAGGCAAACAGAGAGAGACAGCAAGCATTTTAAAGTGTCTCTTTTGTAAACAGACGTCGTTAACTTCACATTGCAACTAAGCACTTCATATATGTCACGGAGTGAAAGGTAAATTTATACCTTTTTACTTTTTGACAAACATGGCTGCAATATCTTTATAAAAGCAAATATTTCCACAAGAGAGGCTTTTAAACCTTGAAAAAATTAAATTTGACTTTAATTTGATGAGTAAAAAAAGGCATTATTGCTCTGCAGAACAAAATAACTTCTCTTTCAAACTTTACATGTACTTTCTTAAGTTATTTAAGTATGCTTGATAGAGCTTTAAGATTAAGGCAATTAGTGGATTAACAGTTTTATCAGTTTCAGACTAGTTTTGATAAATTGTGATATACTGATCAGTTCATGCTCAACCAGATTAATACGGTAGCTACTGGTTATGTGTAAGGATTACATATGCTTACTTATTTTAAATAAAATGAATGGCATTAAGCACCAAATACTGGGAAATCGTATGTTCAATATATCCTTTCAACACACATATAAACTAGTACCTGATTTAATAGCACAGTAGAAGAATTTGCCTTATATTTAAAAATCAATGGATAACACATATCCACAAGATGAACGAGTAGGGGAAATGTTTGTTCCAAATGAAAAAAAAAATAAATAGTAGAAAGAGTTGTCATTCTTACAAATAATTCTATTTACTATACACATTACAGGGAATCCCCAAATGATTCCTGGAAGTTTGGAAGCAAGTGACAAGCCCTGAACTGGTGATTATGCTTGGTTTCCACTTCCACTTCCTTTTGAAATGCTTGGGCTTTGCCTGGAGTCAGCTGACCTGTGATACAAAGCCACCACTTCACGGAGCAGCCCAAGATCTTCCGACTTCTCTCTGACTTCTTTCCCTTCTTTTTCCCAAGGAACAAAAGTAGATGGACATCTCCCAAGGCTGGGCAGAAACAGATCATCTGGAATCTGGCTTAGTGTTTCCTTCTTTTCTGTTTCTCCTTCATCAGTTTGGGGAACTTTCGGGGGAGCTAGCTGGAAATCCAGTCCTGAAGTAGAAGGCGGGTTTTCCACATCAGGGGCACACACACTGTCAGCACTGAGGGGTTTTTCATTGTTTTCCTCTTTCAAGATAAACAGATCATCTGTCAGAGCACGAGAGGAAACCTGCTTCTTGGGAGATGGAGGGAGGTGTTTGCCATGGAGGGCACTGTCATCCTGCCCAAGGTTCCACTCTTCTTGATCACCAGAACCACCACCAAAGAGGGCCAGGTTATTCTCACTAGGAGCATTGGATTTATTCTGAAAAAAGAAACAAGTCAGAACACTTTTAATAAAATTATTATGATTCTAGTATCTTTCTTCCATTTTGAAATCAGCGGTGATATTTTTCAAGGCTGAGAAGCTGAAGCCTCTTCCAGAAGGAATACAGTATTGACAGTTAATCCTGACACCTCTGAATAGCTCTATGAAAAGGACTGAAATTAGGTGGACTTTAGCTTCCATGTCCTTAAAATTGTCACCTGTCAAATTCAAACTAGAGCATGTACAGTAATGAAAGCAAAGTTCTGGAATCTCTCAATCACACTGGGGTTGCAGTTGCTCACACTTGTATCTCACGTGCATTCAAAGAATTAAATTCCATTTGTTAAAACATTGTTCATTTTCAAAGCAAGAAAATAGGGAGAAAAGACTTGAAAAAACATACTGATTTTTTGAGACCCTGGAAATAAAAGAAAAGAAGTAGGACTATTTCGCATTTTAAAAATTCCCCCAACAAGACAGCTATAAAATTCGATTGCAATAAACTATTGCTACTGGACAAAATAATTTCAAGTAATGATAAAACCCACCAAAATTGGATATATGAAAAGGAAAAATCTGGATTTTTTTTTTTTTTACTATAAGTAATCCTTAAGAATTAAATTTTACCACATTTTTGCAGTTTGGATACCTACTTAGAGATTAAACGCTTCCACTAAGATTTTAATATCAGACAATCACAGCAAGGGCAAGACTATATTCATTTAATTTTATAAGTTTAAAAACCAACTGACCGTAGGTTTGTAATCAATGTCATCCATTGATCTGAAGAAATCCAAGCTCTTTGCAGCTGCCAGTTTTCCTTGATCTGAGCTGTGTGTGCTCAATGTATCAAGGATCTCTCCTAATAAGTCCATTTCACCGGAATAAGGAGTCTTCATTCTTGTTTCAACAGAGTCATCACTTTCATAAAAATAAGCAGAAGCTTCTTCGCCATCTTCAAAAGATAACCTGAAGAAAATAAGGCATATAATAGGAGATATAAATCCACATATGCTGTGTGGAATCAACTTCTCACCAATTACAGTCAGTGAGACGTTTTAAAATCAAAATGCTATTTCAGTGGCATTTTTTCATTTCACAATGACAAAAACAGTAACTAGCTCATGGCCAAACCCTTTATAGCTGTGTATTTACTGCTTCAAGCCCTGGAAATTTTAAGTATGTGCATTATGAACAAACGCAAAACTTATGGTACCTTAGCAATCTGGAGCAAGAGGCAAGGCTGCTCCCCCGGTCTAATTCTGCAGGTCGGGGACCTTTTCCTTGCACTGAATACTTGCAAAGTTTGTTGTGCCCCAGGTTTGCCTTCAAAATTATCATAGGCTTTTTCCTTTTCCTATTTACTTACTCGTTTTAGAGAAGTATATTATATAGACAGATTTACTTAATGAAGAAAAAAGAATGTCCAGTTTGTCATCCTCTTACACCTTAAAAGTGTAAAGATAAATACTATTATTCACTTAAAATTAATTTTAACACTTTGTACCTGAATTTCCCTTTTTAGATATAACCCTAAACTTAACTGCCTCCTTCAACTCAATTTCCTTCAAGTTAATTACGACCACCGTTCCTCGTATTTGGCCTGCCCCTTTCAGCAAGGGGGCGCGAGCCTGACTTAGGTGGGCTTTGTCCCTGCCCCAGACATCTCTGTAGACATCGCTGCTCTCCAAGAACAAGGCATTACAGGTCTCACTTGCTTTCCTGTCCCAAGCCTGGTCCCTCACAGCATTCCAAGGAGCCCTGGTTCCTTTTGGTGATGCGAACTGAAGGGAACTAAGAATGCACATTCTTTGACATTTCCTAAAACTTAGAACTCTGCCGTGGAACCACTCCGGATAACAGAACCCTGAGACTTACTTGCTCGCTCTTTCAATGTCATCATCATCATCATCCAGAGCACTGTCGAGGCTCTGAAGAGGCTTTTTCAAGCGTGCCTGGAGACAGAAACCGACAATGAACTGACCTTTGTAATTTAAAATACATCTTTTTAAATACATTTTTTTCTTTTTTTTTTTTTTTTTTTTTTGGTGCTGGGGATCAAACTCAGGGCCTTGTGCTTGCCAGACAAGCACTCTACCACTGAGCAAAATCCCCAGCCCCTTTTTAAATACATTTTAAAGGAATAACGAGGTATGTATCAGAAAGTTTTAAAAGTATTTGAATGCTATTCAACAACTTGGAAAACCGAGACAAGAAGAAATAAAAGTAGTCAGGTAATATTTCTCTAATACTTAGGCACTCCTCAAACTAATAACTGAAAATAAATCACTGGACTGAACACACACACACACACACACATACACATATACATATACATGGACACTATATTAAGCATATTTAACATCAATCATACTCCACCATGCATACATCACACAACTTTTATCAAGAGTTGCCCATCTTATTTCTTCTCCATCTACACTCCCCAATCCTGAGTTAGAGCAGGGCTTCTCAATCCTTAATGTGTTTATAAATCTCTTAGTGTTTATGAAAACGACAATGTAGATTCTAATTCTATAGTGGCCGGGATTTCCAGAGCCTGAGTTTCCGCATTTCTGCCAAGCTTTTAGGTAAGGTCAGTGCCACTGAATCTGGGTCACACTCTGAAGAGTACGCTGTTTGAAGCAAATCCTAGACAACTCTTTATTTCACCTGTAAGTGACACTTTATATACTGTTAACTATTTTTAAATACAATCAAAATATCATTGTCCTGCCAGCAAATTAACAATAATTTTAAATCTTGAATTACTCAGACCATACTGATATTCCCCTATTACTCTATAAATATTCCAGTTTATTTATTTCTGCAGATCAGAATTCCAAAAAGATTATCATTGTACTTGGTTGACATTTCTTTCCAATTTCTCTCAGAGAACTATGAGGTACTTCCTCTTCTTTCTGACATTTGTGTCCTTTCGTATGAACACAGGATTCTGGCCTCATTTCTGTAAGCGGGTAGCTACAAAGAGAGTTTTAGTTAGACTCAATTTCTGTTTGTTTTGTCTTTGTTTTTGGCAAGAATATGACAGGGGTGGTGATATGTGCTTTGTAGTAGCTGCATCAGTAGACACATAATGTTTAGATACCAATTTTTGGTAATACTAAGATTAATCAAAGGCTCCAGGTGTGGTTTTTGCCAATCTATGTTGTTATAAATTTCTGTTATAAATTTATAAATTCCTCTGTCAGCTTTTCATTTGATGGTTCTAGTATCTATGACAATGGTGGCCACCGCAGGCTGTTTGTATCACTGAAAGTTGTGTTACTGTGTTTCTTTTAAGACCAAAGATTGTTTTTTCTAAAGTAAAACCTTAGTATTCAGGTTTAATTGTAGTGTCGGCACTCTGCGATAAATACATAAGCTTGGGTTGCAGTTTGGGCACTCAGTATCTAAAAGGTTCGCCATCACCATTTTGTGATAAATGCTGGCTGCAGGGCTGCAGTCAGGTTTTTCTTGAGCTTTCCTTCTATAACTGTTGGCATTTTATAAAGAACTTCATCTTAATTACATGACTACCCCAAAATACAATGTTTACAGGAAAATACAATGTGTACAGGAAAAAAAAAGATAAACTATTGTTTCCTTTTATTCAGTACTTTTGAGAGCAATGAGGTCTTGCCCTAACAATCTCAAAGGCTGAAACATGTGGCTTTAAAAATACCATCATGAATTATACATATCTGATAGAATTCAACCTACCAGTTTTTATTACCCTTTATGTTCCAACTGCCCCATCTTTTCAGTACACCATAATTTAAATTTAAAAATAGTCCTTTTCTTTTAGAGATGAACCTTAGAGTATTCACAGATTAAATGATACACTGGTGGGTTTCTATATCAAAATAATTCAATGGTGGAAGACAGAGCTGATGAGGCTGGCTCTCCGTCACCCACTGCTCACGAAGGGTGTGAAGGATACTGGGGAACTTTCATATGCTTCTCTTTACTACTACATATGGTTGAAATCTTTCAAAAGAAAATTTAAATGAATTATCCCATCTTTGATCCACTGGTTCTTATGTTCTTTAACATGATCTCAGGAAAGAACCCTGATTCCTCCAAATGGGAAATGGCATTTAAAGGGGAGAGTCTGGGTGTTGTGGGCGCAGGACTGCATATCATCATTCTGGATGGACAACGATAAACCCGAATCTGGAGACTTTAACCATGACGCCAAAGAAGGACAACTTTCTATTTTCCGATTGTGATTTCCCACTCTAGGTCACCACCTACATTTATTGCACCATAGAGAATATGCACATCTCTGGAATCTAAGGACAGATCTTTCCTCTTCCACTTTTCTATGCCTCTGCTCGTGAATGACAGCAGTTAACTAATATAAGGATTTTCAGAGATCCTGCGGGCTCAGAAGTGTATTACATCCATCCAATCATTCATTCAAAAAACATTAAAGAAGTAGCTTCCATGTGCAGGGACTGGGCTATATGCATGAATACAAGGACAACCAAGAACAGGATGACCTTGCTCTCAGTCATGTTACAGTTTACTAAATCAGACATGAATTACATTGAATAATCATATAACTAATCTTAAACATTATGACTTACATTAGTTTATACTAAACTATGATTACTATGAAAACACTTAACAGAAATTTGACCTAGTCTGAGAGGTCAAAATAAGTCTTTCACTGAAAGATGTTTGAGTTGAGCTGTGAAAGGTTGGTAGGTGATAAACAGATGAGAAGAGGTAATAATATGCACAAAGTTCCTGTGCTGGGACAATCAAAGAAAATACAAGAGAATGAATGATAACTATCGGTGTGCTGTGGATTAGAACTTGTGTTAGGGTATTCTGTAAGCCTATAAAATCTTGCAGTTACCCCTTTGACCACTAGATGGCAGAAACACACTAGGAAGGCAAAAGACTGGTTATCTTCAAATTCATGAGGGGTTTAAGGGAGGTGGAAGAGATTACAGATGTGGCGGGAAAGCGTGGGTTTTGAGAAGCTGGTGTGGAGGTAGGCAAGCAGTCAAGGGGTAGGTCCCAAACTCTCAAGTCTAGATAATGGAGAGCAATAGAAAGCTACTTAATCAAGTATTTATTGAGAACCAACTGAAAATGGGGCTGGTACACTCTGAAAGTAAGGCAGCAGCTTCATCTCAGTTTTATTTCAGTTCTTAGCATCTTTGCATCCCACGAACACCCACTAAGCACCACAGTATGCATGCTACTGTATCCATAAGGCGAGGCATATAAAAGGAATGAAAGTGACATTCCCTCAAGATATTTAAAAAATACAGGGTGAAAATGCTGAAGTACTAAATGTAATAAAGAATTACAGGGAAAACTTTCTTATTCCTCCTTGTATGATTATAACTGAATTTAAATTTTTCAGCATAGATAAAACCTTGTGTAAAAGATTCATAATTAATCTGAATAATTATATACAACTAGTCATAATGTCAAACGAAAACACCTAATGATGAAAAAGTAGGATCTGTCAACAAAATACTGATGTTAACAACAGAGAATTGTAATTACATAGAATAAACAACGGCAAACTCTGGGACGAAATCAAGAGGTACGGAAATTTGTGAGGTGCACACACCTGGTACAGACGCATCAACACCAGTTAGCTCATGGGTTACACAGAGGTTGTGCGGTCAACAACTTTCTGTGGAGCCAGCACTACGCAAAATAATGATATATTTTTTGATGCAAAACACTTGATAAAAATGAAGTAAGTAGAGTTTTATATCATTTTGATACAGAAGATTAAAAATGAAATAAAGAACTGGATGCCACACGTCCTCAGGCTCTTACTAGGTTCTGATTACACAGGAGTGTAAAGTAAAATTCTGCTGCCATGAAAATGTTCAGGATACACCTAGTGCATTTGAAAACTCACAGAACAAATACACATATGACAAAGGCTGCTTGCTATGCAGGTGAGAAAATAATAAATTAATGAAAAAGAAACTTATCATATGGAATGAAAATACTGAGGAAGACCCTACTAGACAAGCTGACCCTATAGCTATACAGTAAATGAAATAAAGTAGACCAGTGAAGCCAAGAAGGAAAAGCATCTTATATGAAATCAAAACCATAAGAAAACAAACATTAACAGAAAATCATGTGGCAGAAGGTCACAAAACCATAGAACTCAGCATCTGAGAAGACCTCAAGAAGTAAGTCTGTTTCACTTACAGTCGTTTCCTGAAAGTATATCAAGCGCAGAAATGGTGAAAATCATTCCCGTGAGGCACCAAGGAGCCTATTAATCTTGCAGTTACCGTTCAGATCACTAGATGGCAGACAAATACTAATAAGGCAAAAGGAAGGGTAAATTTAAAGTCTTAAGAGGGAATTAAAAGGGATAATAAGTAGATAAGCCCTCAAAACCTATGTTTTTTAGACTTTAGAAAATGAAGGTGCTTGTACTATATGGATGTTTTCGAAAACACGCACAACCTTTGCTACAGCTCCCATTTAGGAGTTGAGGCAACCAACGTGCAGAACAACTGCTTTGCTCACCCAGTTTGCAGCCAACCCCGAGGTTACGTGTTTTGCAGACTAAGACAGAAATATCTGCATGAAATAGTACAATAATTAATTAAAAATATAGAATTAAAATGTCAACACCTTAAGCATGTACAGCAGTTTATCATTTGAAAAGAATTTTAAAAACCCATGTTTTTTAATTTTTATAGGTATTGGTAGTTAGAGTTAAGTGATTTATTCAGGATTGGTTTGCTTCAGTATACTTTACTTCCTTTAAAAGCCTATGTTACCACTTATTTTGGTGAACAGAGTTCCATTTTGCACATTAGGGAACCCAAAGTTTAACAAAGAGCCTTGGGGAAGATTAAGTAATTAGGAAGCAACAGAGCCAGGACACGGACCCAGCATTCCAACTCCGTGAGCAGAGTGCTGTTCCTTATAACTATGCTAGATAAGAAAGTCCCGAGGGATTCAAAAGAGCTCAATATCTGAGAACTAGCCTGAGAAAGACTTTCTGAGAGTGGCAGGTTTCAACCTCATTTTCAGAGCAGGTGGTAGTTACATAATGATCAGAGTACTATTTTCCAGGTAGGTTAAGTATCAGTGCAAAGAGACACAAGACTAGCACATTCTGCCTGGGATAAGGAAAGATGTTCCTGTTGATGTAAAGGGGTAAACTGGAAGGATAAGAAAGATCCATGTTTGGTGACATCTGGTGAATTCAACTAATGATGACCTGTTATTAGAGGATGGAGACAATATTTTATAGAAGCATCAAGTTATGTTTCTGAGTGGGTGAGTACTGTGTAAGGCTGAGTCAGTAGGTAAGATTTTTCAAGTGGTCCTGATGAATCCAAGGAGCTTTTTCCTAATTTCCCAGTCCACAGTGACTTCATACACTTTATCAGCTTTATTCACGTTATTCTCAACCATTCATCTGGTACCTGACGCATTCTCCATTGTAAAGAAGTGTTTTGTCTGAAGTTCACTCCTGTCTTACCATGTCCTGCACATACAGGCTCTTTACCATGTACAAATTCCATCATCCATCCATCCATCATCCATCCATCCATCATCCATCCACACGCTACATCAGGCAGTCCTACCACCTGATGCTCCTCAGCCAGAGCGGTCCAGGCCTGGCTGCCTCACAAGGACAGGCAAGCAGCCTTTTTTCTAGGGCTTCCTTTACAGGAAACAAAAGTCTTAGACTGCTGGCAAGCTCACTCCCAAGACTGCTGTGTGGAGCACAGAAGCACAATCCCTTTCCATCGCAGGGAGGAACAGGATCCTCCATTGATCCCAAGCAGAGCTCCACTGCGCTGGGAGGGCCAGGCAACTCTTGTCCTCCCAGGCCCAGTCACAGATATAATGAAGTTTGTCCGCCATGGGAGAAGAAGGGGGACTGCTAAGGAAGATCGCCCCCGAGGGAGTGGGACACGGGGAAACACGGCCTGTGTGAGACTGAAGCTGCGCCACAGCACCGGAGAGCCCAAAGGCCAGGACCAAGTAACTACAGCAGAAGTTAACTGCTGTGGAAGGAGAAAACCAAGGGAAAGCAGCCCTAGCCTCGCTGCCCCGTGTGCTGCAGGAGCTCAGCGAATGCCGAAGGCTGGGGTGAAGCAGAACAACGAAGAAAACCCAGTCCCTCCATCAGGCATGTTCCTCCCGAAGTACTTGGAGGTAATGATACCCACAACACATTCCAAAACTGGCTCCGCTTCAAGTTGACTCAAACTCTTAACTAATAAAAGCATTACAAATGAGGGCTGGGGATTTAGTTCAGTGGTTAGAGTGCCTGCCTTGCAAGCACAAGGCCCAGAGTTCAATCCTCAGCACTAAAAAAAAAAAAAAAAAAAAAAAAAAAAAAAAAAAAAAAAAAAAAAAAAAAAAAAAGCATAAAAGCATTACAAATGAAAAGCCATTTCTGGGTGTAAATTCCATTTAACTCTTTCTACTCACGGGGACCAGCACTCAACCAATAATTATGATACATGAAAAACTAAGAATAAAAAGATAAAAAAAAAAAGCAGGAATAGAATGGATGGCAACAAAGAGAAAGATTCTACTTTAAAAAAAAAAAGCCAAGTGGAAATGATAGAAGAAAAAGGAGAAAAAAATAAAAAGAAAGAAACAGCACTTATTAAAGAAATTGTTTAGATGGTCTCATCAGCAGACTGAAGAAAGTATCAGCTGATTTCAAAACAAGTCCATAGAAATTATACAAACTGAAACACAAAGAAAAAAGGGAACAAGAAAAATGAAACAAAAATAAAAACAAGAAAACACAGAAGAACAAAGCATCCACGTGTCAAACAATCTAATTCTTTCTGCTTCCAACACATGGCAGGCATTTATTCATTTTTCTCTGGTGAGTAGTTATTACAGTTGATAGAATGACAATATTACCTAATACTTATGAAGCTTCTAGTGAATACTGGAAGAACAAATTCTATCAATTTACTAACTTTAATCTCTACAATTATTCTATGGAGGTGGACATAATTATCACTGTCTTATAGATCTGAAGGTTAAGAGGCTTACAGAAGTTAAGAAAGTTGTTCAAGTTCACAAATCCTCCAAGTGGTAGAGTTGGCGTTCTGGTCCACATTCTTAATAGTACAAGAATCGTTATACTGTCACCTGGGGACTTTCTATTAAATGATGAGGGTGATGATTAACATACGCAAAAGGAGAGCGACTATGAAGGTTAGTGAAGGAAGGTCTCTGTCAGTGACGGTCCTTAGGAAGTTAAGAGGAGGAACGTGATCTTGAACTGTAACACACACTAGATATTCACATGGCTGAAATGAATTAAATGGACTCTGCATGATGGTGTGTCCTTTCTGCCCACACTGTCCCTCTAATTAATTAATGGAAGTTTATTTTAATTAATATTAAGTTGTGGTTCATTGGAGTATTGGACTACAGGAATGTTCATACGAGAATTTTAGAGGTAGAATACTGGAAGTCAGAGGCGATCCCAATTATCGAGTCCTTTTAGCAGAGTAGGAAGGTTAGCTGCCAATTAGGAAGTTTAGGTTGGCCCAATACTGTATCAAAATCATCCCAGAAATAAAGTGCTTTAGAATTCGTTTCTCTATTTTTGATCAAAAATCATCCAAAATGCCGCCAATGCCAGCAGCCCACTAGGCACTCTGAAAGACTGTCTCTCACCGAAAGGCTCACGAGTGTCCTTATTCACCTGTGATTTAGGCACAACACGGTTGCAAACTGTTAACTTTTTAAGCCAACTTTCAAGGACCGTTCATATGCCAAATGATTATATTAACTGTAAGTATTTAAAACATAATTTTAATTATTTTTTCTGATCTTCAATATTTGAGATTTTTACCAATGACCTTACAGTAATTTTTCAGGACTGGGAGACAACTGGTCTGTATAGACAAGAAGTTTTGCAAGATTGTTGAATGATATTCTCAAAGCAAAATAAAGAAGTTCGTAAGCCTTTGATAAGTGGCAACTTATTGCAATTTCACTTTTGCTGACAGTGTTTCAATATTTCAACATTTTAAAAATGTTTCTTATTGCATGACAAGTCCTTGTATTTTTCAATGATACATAAAACTTGATTCCCTTCATTAACTAAAATAATGGTGATTTCTCTAGCTGAGATAAACAATTTAAAGTCAGCATAACAGAACCATATAATTTCTAATCATTTCAATAAATTATGTTTTCAAAAATTATTTAAGGATTAAAGTATCTACAAAAATAATTACAGCTGCATTTTATTTCCCAAATTCACCACATCAACACATGATAAAGTACAAATGTACATGTATGTGTGGAATCACACACAGAAGTGGAGAAAAAATATTTTAAAATTGAATGTAGCAAAAGTCTTAACAAAAATTACAATTATATTTTGGTCTCAGAACTGAATATTGCTACTTAAAAAAAGAGTTAATTACAAATATCAAAGACATTGATATAGGCACATAGGGAACAGATTTCTGTGAAACTACCAGGATTATATCCTAATGTTAGAAAAGATATAGAACTTTCAGAAAAGGCTGCAAACATAGGAGCCCCATTTTGAAATTGGCACAGAGGCACGAGTTAACTTAAGATATTTAGGTATTAGTCTACTGTTTTATGTTATATATTAGGGAATATAACAATGTGTAGTACACACAAATCAAGCTCAAATTATAATAAGATTCTATGATTCTCTTGTAGTTATGTATCTATTGACATTTCAGGCAATTTCTCTCGCAGGGGACACTAATAGGCAGCAGAAGTAACCCCCACAAAGAGAAAGCTGTCTTTTCTTTCATCAACACTAACACTGATCTCCGAGAAACTTTAGAAGCAGCTCTACACACAAAACCAGAGGAAAACTGTCATTTTTTGAATCCTAAGATGCCTGAGAGAAAATAACAATTTGTCTACAAAAAATAGATACTTTTGGAATGGAGAACTGTGATTAATCTAATCATAACCCTTGCAAATTAAAAAGGTATTAGTAAAAAAATCTTCAATTAAACATGAAAGAACACAGGGAAGAAAAATATTAGTCATATGATTCCCTAAAAGGTCTAGCACAGTGACAGTCATTAGATTTACTAACTACAAAAATTTGTACCATTTGTTTTGTTTCAAAATTTTTTAGTAAATACCATAGTCACTTGTGGCAATAAATTTTAAGAGTAAATTAGAGTGTTAATAGATATATATCAATTTAAAAATATTTCAAAATATATGAAGAATGTTTCAATAAATGAAATTATCTTTCATTGTGTCTTTTTACTATGCTAAATAATGTTCAGCAGAGATGAACATTTAAAAATGAAGCCTTGGCCAGTTACTTAAGAGTCGGTTTGAATTCTTTCCTTACTGAATAATGTTCCTGAACAATTTCATGACAATATAAAAGTCTCCATGTGTACTCTATTGTGTTTCTAAGAATCGATCCTGAAAGGGGCTGTAAATTCAACAATCCTTTAAGGAAAGCACTGTGCAGTCCACTAGAGGGCACTCTTGTAATCTGTAACTGACTTTTTTTCCTTTTCTTTGAAACAGTTCAACTATAAGCAAATATGACATGTTGGAAATTAATATTATTTCAACAGAGAAATAATAAAGAGTATAACTTTATTTCTAACTAACAATATGGTACCAATACTTTCCATAGTGTACCCAAAAGAAATGAAGGGGTGAAACTAGACTGAGACTGCTACGATATGCTTTCACTGAGGCAGACTTTCTACAGGCACTTGCTAACAGAGCATGTTCACCAATTTCCAAAAAGTTTTATCATTCGAAGCTTTCTAACAGATTCCCTTACCACTTTAAGCCAGCATTTAAGTTGAAATATTAACAGCATTTTAAATATTAAGCCAATTGCAAAGAAAGTACTACAAATACAAATATAAAATTAGGGGTTTTTTTTTTTGCTTATTATGATTTGGTTAAATTTAATTACATCATTTTACAAAATTTATTCTATAAAATTAAATATTC
This sequence comes from Hystrix cristata, assembly GCA_004026905.1. Lineage (NCBI taxonomy): Eukaryota > Metazoa > Chordata > Mammalia > Rodentia > Hystricidae > Hystrix > Hystrix cristata. The sequence continues at coordinate 35,501 of PVJO010014328.1, forward strand.
TTTCCAATTATCTATCTGCCACACACAGAAACCACTCAACCACTCAAAAAAGATTGTAATTCTTGCTTTGTAATTTACAATCCCTTCCTTCTTGGTCGGAAGTATGTGGGACTTCCCTCTGCAAACCACGGCTATGTCATTTCTTTGCTGACCAGTACAGCAAAGCTGTATCATGGACTGTATTTATCTAAAGATCCCAACAATTGTTTTACTTTCTGAAATCTGTCATCAAACACTATCATATTTATTTGATTCCCCGAATTCACAAATTCCTCTGCAGGAAGTTTGTCAAATATATAACCATGAACTAAATCTTGCTTCGTGTGACTATGTTACCTTTGGTTAGGAACCAAGCAATTTAAGAGAATCTAAATTTTATCTTTTCCTATAAGTTTCTTGGAAACAATCTCACTTGCAGCATTTTAAAATATATTATTATTTGTAAGACACGTTATCTGACTGCTCATAATTTTTAAATGATGCTAATAGGATGTAAGTTCCATTTGGGATTTAAGTTCCCACTTGACCAAATTATGGTTTTGAAATGCCTCACAAATTTTTGCAAGCTAAAAGGAAGTGTATCATCAGAGTACATTGTATAAAGATGGAAGTATACTATTTATCAATATAAAATGAGCTCATAACCATTGTGAAATATTCCTCAGATCCATTAGAATGATTTATAAACCATTTAATACATAGACCCAAAAAGACAGCAAAGTTTCTTTTTTCAAATGGGTGCAGTGTGTACAAATGGAAAATCACATAGATCACATTTTATGATAAAAACATTTTATTTGTATACTCAAAATATAACTGTTCATATCTCAACTGAGTCTGTATGTGACTATATATTAAAAGTAGATGTTTACTAGTTTAAAAGTGCTCACTCTATTTGTAGAGATTATAACTATTAGGTCATATTTCTATTTGTAGACACTGTATTTCAGTTAAAATCTGGACTATATTCCAAGTGTATTTATCAACAGGCACATTATATCACATTACAAATAAAAAGTCTTACATTCAAATTTTCTCATGCTGCTTTTACCTGACTAGTTGAGTATGTAGAAAATTTAAGTATACTGCTATCTGCTCCAGACATGAAATGGTTAAAAGTGGTATGTGTGCCAGGGTTTTAATAGGGCTTAACAACAAAAAGCTTCAATCCTCCACTTTCACTAGATTTCACTGCAGTGATTTTGCCTTGCTCAGGGCCATCCATCTGTTAATGTCGACTTGTAATGCAGCTAAGCTCTCCTGCTTGTACATTAATGTAGGGGTGTGTGTGTGTGTGTGTGTGTGTGTGTGTGTGTGTGTGTGTGATGGAGATGCACAAATACATACATGCTATAATTGCTAGACTAAACTAAGAACGGCTCATATTATTAAAAATGGAGCAATATGTTAGATTTATATAAATAGAGCACATTATTTTTATAGAGCACAGAATTTTTATTCTTATAAGATTCTAATAAATTTTTAAACCTAATTTCGGTTGAAAAGCAATGGACTAAGTATTGTTAATACTTCAGTATTCTGTTTTAAAATAAAAGTGATGAAAGAAGGTAGTACACAGGATTAAACATGTTCTGTGCCATGGGCAGTGGCAGTATTCTCTCTGGACTCGACCGGCCCTATTTTCAATAAGCCAGAGGAGGATCTTTCCCTGGAGTCCTGTTAGGCCGGGGCTGCTGTTAGAACTGTCATCTTCACACAAAAGGGAAAAGGGTTGGGTTTTACAAATGTGAGGCCTAATTGGGAGATCTTCGTGGCTGTACCCCTGACATTTATTTAAGCCTCATCAACAAAACAGAAAATAACCACACTAATTAGAGGCCAGCACACAGATTACTGCTTGTTGGGGGTGGATTGTAGATTTGCGATCTATTCTAAAGATGAGCTAAGTAATGGAACATGGGCCTAAAATGAGACATATTTAGATCCTTGTTCTTTTCTATTTAGCAACCAGGTTACAAATCTTTTTTTACATCAGAATACATTCTTGGAATTCAAATTATCACCATCCCATTTTCATCTTTAGAAAAAATAGATTAAAATACAGTCTTTCACTGATAAGTCCTACTACAAACCGGAAATGTAATGCTCTTTGTACAGCTGAGATCCTCCCTCCTTTTTTCTTTTTTATTCTTTTCTCTTTTCTTTTCTTTCCTCTTCCTTTAGTACTGGTCGTCCAACCAGGCATGCTCTACCACTCACCTACAACCTATATCCCCAGCCCCTTTTTTTTAGACAGAGTCTCACTAAGTTGTCAGGGCTGGGCTCCAACTTCAGAACCTCCTGCGCCTCAGCCTCCTGGGTAGCTGGGATGACAGGTCTATGCCATCACAAGCATTTCTGAAGTAGATAATCAAATGGACTATGAATGATATGAATCAAGTCCATATTCATTACATAATTTCACTGACAATAAAACAATAAACAATGAAATTACAAAATTACGAAGAGATTTCAGTACAATAAGCTATTTTTATTGCTTTTCAAATCACATACTGAGATCTACAGCCAGTCATCCCTACTTAAATGGAGAGGGGTAATTTTAGGACTCGCCACTACTTTGATGCCTAGATGATTGTTAGTGACTCTGGACAGTAACTACCAAGAGAGAAGAAAATTAGATGATGCCATTGGTATAAAAAACCTGGTGCTCAATATATGTGTATATATAAATGAACGGCTACCAATTATTGAATATCTATTATGCAGGAAATCCAGTATTTTAGATACATTCTCTGTAAGGCCAAGAGCATCCTAGGAAAGTAATGTGTTTGTCATTAACATTGTAGAAAGTAAGGCTACGAGAAGTCCTATTTGTATGGTTGCTAAATGTTAGTATGGCCTTTTCCAAAGCCAAGTTCTGTCTGGCTCTAACCTCCGTATTCTTATCTCTAAGTGAGCCTCCTCCACAAGCGTATCACAAAACACAAAGTCACCACAGTAGTGTTGGGTAAGTATGTAAGGCCTAGAATACATATAACTACTCTGAAATTCCTACTGTGCTTGTAGAATTCTGGAACATATCTTAATCTCCCTGTTCCCTGTTTATAAATCTAAAAATGGAGATAACTGGATTGCTAGGAGTTTTAACTGAATCACATAATAGAAAGAGACACAGACAGCCTCGCTGTTATAAAGAAACTGTCTTCCCCATGTTTTACAAAGCTGTATTAGTGCCCTTTATAGGATTTCAGTTCTACAAAACTGAGGTTTGGAAAACAGAATGTGGTAATTATCATGATTACCAAACCCTAAAGGTTCTTGCTTGCTTTAGTTCATTAAATTCGTCACATGGCAAATCTTTTAAGAGAATTTTGGTGAAGAATCAAACATAAGAAAGGACCCAGGCTGGGGATTTAGCTCAGTGGTTAGAGTGCTTGCCTTGCAAGCACAAGGTCCTGAGTTCGATCCCTGGCACCAAAAAGAAGAAGAAGAAGAAAAAAAAACCCAAAAGAAAGGACCCAGAGAATGGCTCCTTTTGACGAATAACTGAAAGGCCAGTTCTAACACAAAAAACTGATGCTACTCTTCCAGTTCAATGAGCTTTAAAGAGGAAAGAAAATTTTATTTTAAACTTATTTACACTTGTAGATGTTTTTGATTTTTAAGCAGTTCAATTCTCATGTGAAATCCAAGACATGGCCTAGGAAAAAAACTGAGCTGTTTTTGAGTCAGTAGTAATAAACTTGAGAATTTTAAATAACAGAAACTGTACAGAAGAGGCCAAGTAAAGAAAACCAAATTTCTGTCTCCTAAAAGAGAGATCCCTGCCTCTAGACAGTAATGATGAACCTTCTAGAGACCAAGTGTCCAAACTGCAACCCAAAAAAGCCTCTTATTTATCATGAAGTGCCAACACTGACATTAAACCTGGACACTGAGGTTTTAGGTTAGAAAAACAACTCACACATTTGGCTTGTCTGCGACAGAGAGGGCTCTGCGCGCCCACTGTGACACGCATACCAAAGGTTGCCACCGTTGCTCTAGAAGGTACTTCCACCAGCATACAAACTCTTGGGACAATGAATTCATCTGTAGATCTGCAATGTCTTCATTATTTGCCACAGTGACTGTGCAATTCCTGAACAACTTTAAAAACTAAAATGTGCTTTACAAATCAATGTTGCTATGCTTTTTTCCTCATTTTTTGCTACTGAACAGGAGATTGAGTATTAAGAGCTTCTTACTAAACTTAACTTTCTCTCTGCCTTAAATATTATCTACTCAAATATGTTTTATTTATACTTTGAGCTTTTATTCTATGATTCCTTGTAAATGTTATTTTGGGGAAAATAGGTGTAATATAAGTGAATGAGCAAACATTACTGAAGTACCTGCTGCTATCTAGATTCTGCCTTTAGCCACATCTAACCTTTCCTTGAAGCACTTACACATTTAGTTGAAAATCTTAATATTCTAGAATCATAATATTATTACAAGTGGAGAGTTAAGGGGAACAGAACTCAGATTTGGAAATCATTAAACACTGTGTTCATGGCGCTAGCATTTTTCCATCTCCTCTACAAAACCTGGATCATATTTTGATGAAATGAATAGGACTGTATTATCTCCAAGAAAACCGATCAGGCTTCTGCAATCACACTACAGAGGAAAGGCAGTAAACTATGAGTGATCTTTCTTGGTTTTTCTTGCCCAACATGCAAATAATATATTCTAAATTTACTTCTACTGGTAGCCTTTTTGTTTATGGAAGTGGCTCAGTGCTCATGGGAGAATTAAGGCAATGGCAACCCATTTGGGTAGGCTGACATGAAATTTACCAAGGTTCAGATCTGTGGTATAAAGATCTAATCTCTAGGAACTACAGATTTTCTTTATCTCTTTTTTATTTCTGAGATGACTTTTTGGCAAATAGCATTATAAAACCATTAAAAATACTCATCTTATGATGCATATTTTAGAGGCATCTCATCTTATGAGATACTGTCACAGGCCTTAGAATTGCTTTCCCTGTTCACCCTACTTATCCCACTTCCCTCCCAGTGTCCTCGGAAACACAGTCCCATCTTCTCTGGCTCAGACTTTATAGAACCAAGGACTAATGCCTGGCCCCAGTGCACTGATTACATTGTTCCATAAGAAACTGGACTCTGGAATTTCTGTCCATTTCTAATACCTGCTTCAGTAGAAACCTGTCAGATTTACGCTAGGAGTACAGAGGAGCAAAATAGCCAATCTATAGAAAGCACAATGGACAAACATGGACAGCAGGCCAGACAGTGAAGGGGGAGGTGCAAAGAGTGGGGAGGGAGAGGGAAGAAGAAAGAATAAAAGGATGTGGGGGAGAAGGCTGACATTCTTCCCTGACATACTTTCCATTTAATTACAGTCCTACCAGAGGAATATATACATTCCTACACCTGTCTGTCCTAAGGAATACTTGAATCCTTGTAATAAATGTCCTGATAATTGTCTTATTTCATTTGTGTGAGTTTACAAACACTATGAAATTACATAATTCAAATTAAAGATAAGGTGACAAATTCAATTTGAATGCACTGTATTTTGTTTTTATAAAATAAGCTGCTGTTCATAAATAGGCTATCCTTTCAGAGCATAAACCAACCAATTCAAAGAAGCAAAATTAGTATTGGTTTCTGAGCGCCTTGGGGAAAAAAGTTAAAGGTGGAAAGTAGCAAGAAAAGAATTGCCAGAGAGCCCACAATTTAACTCTTTCATAAGTATATATATGAATTTGAAACTAAAGAATCAAATCTCAGTTATAAAAATGATACAAGTAAAATACTAAACTAAATACTAGGTCACAAATGATTAGAGATACAAACTCTTAAAACATTTCTAAAGCTGTTAAAAATATATATATATATATCAGTACACATGTCAATATGTATAAACAGAGGTATATATACTTGGTGTACATGTTTACTGAAACTGAAACACCACATTAAAAAGTTTTTATTAAGACATTATCAACATCTGCATAATATTTCTAAATGTTACATTTTTTTAAAGTATATGTGCTGCCGAAGCAAGCACTCTAAATGTTACTTTTAACAAATTCTCCTTTATACTAAGTAGGTAAATCATGTTAAAATTCTTAAAAGAACCACCTTATTTCTCTTAATTTTTGGTACAATCCTCATTTCTGTTGTGTCCACTTGAAAACTATAAAATGCTACCTAATGAATACAAATAATTAATGATGTTACAGAAAACAGTGGTCCTGAGGATTCAGTATACCATGTTTGTCTCGTAATGTTTTCTGTAACCTAATGTGGTTTTTTTCCACAGGAATGTACTGTGAGAGGACCATAGTTGAGAGTATGTTGGAAATTTGCTGAGAGAGCAGCTTTCAAGGTGCTTATATCACATTTCTACATAAAGAGATATGAAGGGGACAGGCATGCTAATTTACTCAAGTGTAATAATCATTTCACCAAGTATGTCAAAACATACTGTGCTCCCTAACTGTATACAATAAAAAAAAAATTACCTCTAGGATTAACAGAAAACAAAACCAGAAATTGGTAATTTATTTTATAACTAAACTATCATAGAAATTTTATGTTATATTAAAGGAAAGGACCATTTAGAAAGTATAATATGAGGAGCTGAAAATAGTTTTCTTAACTCAAAACTGGCATTTAAGAAAACTTAAATTTAAATATTTTCTTTTTATCTTAAAGCATCTAATAGGTATATAAAATCTAATTATTTTCACATAAAAATCTGTTTGCCATGGCAAATATAATTATGCTCCATTATTAAGCCAGTAAACAGTTTACAAGTTTTTAAGACATGAAAACAGAGAAGAATCCATCATATTAATGATGACAGAAAATCCAGCAAACAAACAGCAAACCTATCATTAGTTTACAAGTGAATAAATGTTCCCCAGTTAATGCCAGTGGTCAGAAAAGCTTGCTACACATGTAGAATAATCAGCATTCACTAACGATATGCTGTGATTAAGCAATTCTAACCTATGGAAATATCAGCTTAATAAATTGAAAAATCAGAGAAAGTAATTACTGTGTTACAAAAATAGTCCCATGAGGGTGGAAATTTTTTTTTTTTCTGTATATAACTGTTAACTAGAAGGTGCCCGGCACACCATAGGTGTTGAATTATCCAATGAGTAGGTTTTCTTGACAAAGGCCTGGAATTTTAGTAAAGCTTTACTGGCTCTTGCCCATATTTAAGACTGCTACTTTATGTATCTGTTCCCCCCACACCTTTAAATTAACAATGGAAGAGTGTCAACAATGGGGTCTTTAGGATTGATTGGACCATGAGGGCTCCGCCCTGATGAGTGGTGCTGCTGCCTTAAGAAAGGGTCAGTCCAGCTCCTCTTGTTCTCTTGCCCCTCTGCTTTCTGCCTGTGACGATACAGCATGAAGGCCTTTGCCAAATGCCAATGCTTTACCTTGGACTTCTGCTCTTCCACAGATTTATATTCTTTACAAACTACCTGGTATCAGGTATTCTGCTATAGCAGCACGAAGGGAACAAGACAAAGACACACTGAAGCACTTGTGGCCATTTATACTGTACGGGACCTGGCTACCCAGGAAAGCTAACTGAGCATTACAGACGGAGTTCTGCTCCACTCTGCCACTGACCACGAGACACAAGGCAAGTGAGGTGACCACGCCAGCCGTCAGCTTTCTCATCTATAAACCTCGGTGGCTGGGAAATAAATGCAGCTTTACCGTCACTCCCGGTTCTATAATTTTGTCATCTGTATATCCACTCAAGAATTTCTTTTAACTGCTTACCAGTCCAATTATTTAAATACAGGATGACCAAAAATTGAACGTTTTTAGTTAATTTTTATAAGATACTATAACAGGAAATATAAAGACAACAAATTTATCGAATTTATTCGATACAAGAATTAACTGGTTGTAATGACACTTGCCTGAGCAATGGACGGGACAGTCAGTGTGTAAACCAACATGCTGCCTAAGTGACCCCCAGGGCAAAGTGGTAAGTGGTTAAAGTCAGTTTTCTAAGGGCACTTACAATGCGATTTGGTCTATGCAAATTTGCTTGGTTAAATCTGTAGGAACATATTTTTGATACCAAATAAAAGACATATATCGCTATAATTCTGAACACTGTGCCACTTGGGACAAAATTTTAAGTAGCATCAGCAGATATGCAGAAACTTTATACATTCAAAGCAGATAAAATATCCAACTTTAGATAAGACAAACACACAGACAGTTCCCAACTTACGACGATTCTGCTAGTTTTTTTTAATTTTAAAATGGTGAGAAAGCTATAATCGTTCAGTTGAAACCACATTTCATGTCTGAATTTTCTCAGGGCAGCACTGTGTGTGATATGGTGTGCTCTCCCACTGCTGGGCAGAGGCAGGAGCCCTAACTCCCAGCCAGTGACACAGTCACAAGGGCAAGCAGCTCTACAGTATACTGTGCTGCTAAGTGATGATGTTAAATTAGGCATACTAAATGTATCTCCAATTATGATATTTTCAAGTGGAAAAGTTTACAATGGGTTAAAGAGGGTATAACCCCACTGTAAGTTGCATGATAGTTCAATATCTAATTTCTAAAGACTCCTTTAATGATCGAATGTCCATGAATGACATTAATTTTATCTTTGGAGTTAAGGGAATTGATAGTTTCCTGTTCATCATCAAACTATTCACATTCCATGACAGCTACATATTTAACTGTCTTTCTTCCTTAGTGGATTATGAGCTCCATGATAAAGGTTAAATTCCCCTTGTCTGAAAAGCTCAGGAACAGAAATGTTTCAGATTTCGGATTTTAGAAGATTTATATATATATATATATATATATATAGACACACACACATGTATGTGTATGTGTCTATATACATATATATAGACATATGGTAAGGAGGGGATCCAAGTCTAAACATAAAATCCATTCATGCTTCGTATACACCTTATACACATAGCCTGGAGGTGATTTTATTTGACATTTTTATAAATACTATAGTGTGTCTGTGTTTTAAATGTAACCAGTCACACAAAGTTAAGCATACAATTTTCCACTATGGCATCAATACTCAAAAAGTTTGGAGTTTTGGATTTTCAGATTTGGGATGCTCAACCTACAGGTAGAGGCTGGTATCTAGAACATATGATGGCAATGGCTAGCCTGATTCTACCTATTCTTCTCCTTGACCAATACAGCAGATTTTCTTATTGTAAAATATGCAAGCAATAGGCCCAAAATTGTTCCTAAAGAATTCAGTTAAATTATATAACTTCAGAATGTGGAGGCAGAAAGGATAAATATCCTTACCTGGGCAAGTTTATGCTTTTCTAGATTCCCTCCCTTTTCACTGTGTAATGTGTAAACTGGTGTACACTGTACCACATCAGAACAGGCCCCATAATCTTCCTCATTTTCCTACATATGGAAAAATGTACAGATGATTATTTTAGAATATTCCTTCTATTCCTAAAGTTATTTGATTAACAGAAAGCACCTGATATATATGCAAGTAATAAAATAGCACTAAGTTTAAGAATATATTTAGGGAGAAGCTGCATTTTTCTATACTATTAGTCAATAATTCCCAAAGTAACCTGGCTATTTTGAATAATTTAAATAAAATTTGCTCGAGATAATTTGTTCTTTATTACTACCACTGGAAGTTGCATGTGCTATGTTTTCTTTAAAGGTAAAATTCAAAATGTAACAAATGAAAATAAAATTTGCAAAGCTATACTGTGTAATCACACCAAACGTACACACACATACACCTACACATAAATATTCACATACTTGTAATAGTCACAGATTCAAATCTAAATCCTTATATACAATCTTTTATGTATTAAGAAAATTCTTCAATTTAAAATGTTGGAAAGATCCTATAAAACCAAATGCTAGCACTCCTAGATTAATTCTATGCCTGTGATATCTTTTTTTAAAAAAAAAACTTCGGCTTGAAGCAAGCACTTCAATTGTGGTATCAAGGCAATCAACTTTATGAAAACATACATCCTGTTAAAGTATCTTTAAAGATCTCCACAGTTCTGTGATAAAATATGCAAACAATAAAAGAGATTTTTCAGGGGATGCATATAGAATGCAGATAGTTGCCAGAGGGCTTGTTATGGAAAATACATTCTTGAACAAAGGAATAAGCATATTTCAAAAGTCATTAAAAGCACAAATCTCATGTGGGCTGTGAAGAACAAACCAAGCTAATATAAGAATCCAGGTAGAATAAAAAGAATATGACATACCTTGTGTTTTAGCTTACTTTTCACTTCCTTTAGTCCCAGTTTTGCATGATTTTTTGCCTGAAAAATAGTAATAAATGTGTCTGGTTTAGAATGGTTCTGTTGCCATTCATGAAATAACTATATAAAGCGATACTCAATGAAATTAATAACTATTCATATTATTTAGCAAAGAAGCAGATTATAATCTAAAACTCTATTTTCAGTAATATCATCCTTTTTTTATTATACCTAGATAAATTGGTTAAAAATGTGATTAGCCTGTTTAGCTAATGTGATTAGCCTATTTTTGCCTCCTAAAGTATAAAGAACACAAGGGGAGTCAACCAGACTGCTGATGCCCAGTCTTGAAATTCTAACACATTAGGGACAAAGACAAATCACAACGCAACACCAAGTTATTTGGGCCAATTTTTCAATTTGAAGAATCTCAGGCAACTATATAAAGCTTCGTTAAACTGCTTTAGAGGCACATACAGATTTTTATTAGCAAAGCCATCTTGGCGTGGATATTTTGTAAATAGATTTTCTGGGAAAAATTAAAAGTCATTTAACAATTCAAATGCTATCCTCATGTTTCGCTGCAATTTGAGGCCAGTATCTGAGTGGCTCAGGCCCTGCTGCTGCGAATTCTGTGAAGAGTTTAAGATAATTGGGGCTTCATAAAAGCCTCAGCCTTGTGCCATGTGAAATTTCCACTCACAGTGGCCAGAGTAAAAAGAAAAAAAGAGTTCACATTTATTTTGGGCTTACTAAATATGAAACTGTGCTGGGTCCTTAGCATGCATTATCTCATTTAGTCATCACAATGACTATAAGATGAGTACTACTACTGTCACATTTTACAAGTAAAGTAAAGTGATTCAGGGAATAAATCCATATAGCTTAGATTCAAAGCTAGGTTTATTTAATTATAAAGTCTACTTCTTCCCCTCTCAAAGAAAAAGGAGGAGAAAACTTTAAAAATATATCTACTGAATGTAAACCTCACCAAAAAGAAGGTATTATGAGTCTCATTCTATAGACCCAGAAACTGATGACAAGCAAACTCTAAAACACTTACTCAGACTAACCCACCCTGCTTTAGCAAGCTGCTTCCAGGAACAGGAAGAATAAACACATGACTTTCCCGAGTTTACTTCTTTCCTATTCCTATCTGCAGTTCCCAGCACGACTGCATACAGAAGCTGCTCAAGGAATGTCTTGAACTGGATGAAAAAATTGTTTCTTTATTGCAAGTGAAGCAAAACTAAAATACAACACTTATTAAAAGATAATCTAAACAAATAAACACTACATTCTAGCCTATGGTTTTTCAGAATTTTATAAATAAAGCACTGTCACATTCATTATTTTATTTGAAAAGTCACTGAAAATAAAGAGTCTTATGTTAAAGCCTATATTTCCATTAGGTAAAAAATACATAATTACCAAGAAAAATGCTTCTGTATCCATCTCCTACAATTTGTACCCATATATGCTTTGCTCACATTTGGGATTACCCAACACCTAGTTTACCAAATATCCTCTCATCCACCTAATCAACTAGTGTGTTCAAATGTTCCTTAGTCAATAAATGTGAGTCTAGCGTTAGGCTTGTCTGTGGTTCTGCAGCCTGTCTACTAATGAATTTAAATGTCTACTGCCCTATCTTATTCTTGGTTCTCTTTCATATTACTGGAAGATGGAGTATGGGGTTTTTCCATCCTTTTCATTTTACCAAGCTGAAATGTAACTATATATGACAAGTATTCTCTATAAAAATGTACCAAGCAGATGGGTTTGACCAAGGGCCTAGCAAACAGATAACTTAGGAAAATCTCTTAGGCAAATCAAACATGCATTTCACTTTGCTGTGATTCTTAGATTTATAAGAGCGTGTTTGTCACCTGTGGTTTGCTTTATGGCCTATAGAAACAATTTCTGTGCTTTCTATGTTTATGTTTTTATATAAAAACTTTATATATATAAAACATTTTATATTTTATATAACATTTTTATATAAAATATATAAAATAACATGTTTATATTTTATATAAACTTTTTATATATAAAACATTTCATATATATAAAAACATAAACATAGAAAGCACAGAAAAACAATTTCTAGGCATAGAAGCAAGTACAGAACAAAACCATGATTCACTTCAACAAATACATATTTAGTACTTCTGTAGTATGTTCAAAGTATACACAAAAGCAATGGGGCTCCAAATGTAAATGGTGGGACACAGTCTCTCTTATTTACCTTAAATACTCTAACTCTGATACAAGCAAAAGGCCTTCCTGAAGAGGAAACCAAAGCTTGAACTGTCATACAGGATGAACTAGTGTTTAGTAGGCAGATACTGAGCAAAAACTGGTTGTTCCAAGTAGTAGGAAAAACTTGAGCAAGAATAAGAGGACAGAGAGGGTATCTTGCATCAAAAAAATAAGGAAAACTAGGTATTTTTAGAGATATGTAAGCTGCAGGGGAACAGGGTGAGATGAAATGGGACATTGGAAGGAACAGACCTTGAAGGGTCTCAGTTGTCATATGAAACGTTTTTATTGCTTGTTTAATGTTAGTGTTATTAATGTAATATAAACTATTGAAAATCACTAAAAATTTTTAATTACGGAGAGTTGATGCATCTTTGAGGGAAGAAATATTGCCATATTTATTTTTTCCACTTTAATCTCAAGTACACAATGAAAATTTAAAATACTGTTTTACGAAAGAATCAAATTCACAAGAGGGTACGTGATCATGGACTGTTTCAACTGGATGAGTAAGTTTTTGGTAGCTTTGAAATAAAATGAAGAACTATTTCTTTTTTTTTTTTTAATTTTTTTATTATTTTTTACCAAGAACATGTATTGGTACATTGCATACATAATGATCATAATCAACATGGTTATTTT
>PVJO010014329.1:0-48664 GCA_004026905.1 Hystrix cristata
TTCTTCCTGCAATCTTGCAGATGTTTAGGTTGCGATAAACAAAAGGCTCACAAAGTGCGGCTAGGCTGACCTCAATTCTCTATGCTTGAGTTTGGAAGGAGAGAGAAAAAAATGAAGTGGGCTTTTGTTTGTAATTAACCCTTCTCGTTCCCTACTTCCCTTGGGCCAAATTAGAGCTGAATTAAGATGTCATTTCAATTATCTCTATTAGAGGCAGTTTTTGAACAATACAGGAGGATCCCAAAAGAAACAGAAAAAAAAAAAAAGAAGTCATGTTATAACTGAGAACGGAGATCTTAATGTAGTAAACAGGAGAGTAGCAATACTAGTCACACAGTTTACTTGGAGCAAAATGTTTGACTTATCTGGTTAAACAGGGTTTTTTTGGTCGTTGTTTTTTTCCCTGAAAAGGAACTTGAGGGCTTCTACTGGTTCACAGGTGTACGGCATTTGTGGTCCCTCTTCTTTGTCTTGCGGTGTGTCAGATAGCTTGGGTTTTAACCTGGAGAGGTGACTCCAACTGTCTATTCCCTGTACCTTACTGGCAGGAATAGATAATAGGGTTCTGTAAGGGCCTGTCAAATAGGGCAAGTATTACTTTAGCCTACCTCTTTTCCTTATTCAGCTCTCATTTGTCCTCTGCTTCATCACCGTTATTAATGACCAAATAAGCTTTATTGGCCAATTGGTTTGTTTCAGTTTGTGGGCCAAGTTGGAGTTTCTGGAACCTTTTCCTGATATCTGGAGCTGACTAATAAAATATTGCTTTAGGATAATCTGAGCTTCTGTAGATTGAGAGTCTAAATGAGCATATTTGTGGTGTGCCTATTCAAACTGAAGCTGAAAAGCAACTGAATTCTCATTAGGACCTTGACTAATAGACCCAAGCTTATTGTAGTTCACAGTGTTGGACAGCCCTTGTCACACACCAGCTAAAGTGGCCCTGATGTGTAACTTTTGTTTGGCTTCTGCACTCCCTGTGTTATGTCTCTTAGGCTCCTCTTGGGAACCAAATAAGGTAGCATTTGGCCAATTATGAGAGGGTAAAACTGTGAAGGCTTCATTATTAGCCTGTTCTGTAGCCCATATAATCCTTTTCCTTTCTATACTTGTGCATTAAGAAACCAGGATGAATTGGGCATCCTTGCAGGTCAGATCAAAAGCCATTGTTAGGGTATGGAAACCATCAGCAAACTTGTCAGGATCTTCAGAGAATCTACCCAGTTTTCCTTGAAGGAAGAGTGAGTGATAGGGGGCTATGGAATGGCATCAGAAGGGGGAGCTGGTGATGACAGCTTGGAGTTGGGTGTAGCTGACTGAGGGAAAGGGTGACAGGAGTGGGAAGCTGGGGGTAGGGCAGAATAAAGCCTTCTGTGTGGGTCAAAGTGTTGGAAACAGAGCCAGGTTTCTGAGTGTTGAGCGCCAAAGCTTGATAAGAGGTGACAAGATAGAGATAGGGAGAGAGATGTGGGGGGGAGATGAGAGATTAGATCAGGCTATAGAAAGATAAAAGGTGAGAAAAGCCAAACAAAGAGATGGCTGAGGAAAAAGGACAAACAAGGCTGAACATAAAACAAAACAAAACAAAACAAAACAACAACAAAAAAAAACCTCTTCTCACTTTCTAGAGCAATGGAGGAAGTTATCAGGGACTAATTTTTTCAGCTTACTATGTCCCCTTAGTCTGAGGATAGACACAGTGGCCAGATGCACCCCAAGGTGTCTCTGGCTTGGAGGAAGATTGAAGGGAGCCCATGTCTTTAGTGCCTCAGGAACAGAAGTTGACATAGGAGGACAAGTGTCCCCATTCTTTAGGAAGCAGACACTGAGGAAGTGAGGGAAGACAAAAGGCCCTGTCCAACAATTTTGTCTGCCCTAGGCACAGTGGCAGAAGTTCAGGCCCTGCACCATGGCTTATGGATCTGACTGAGATGAGGGCAGCCCTGACAACAATAAAATGACTTACCCTCACTGCCTGTGGTCACCAGGAGAGGCTGTGGGTATCCTGGATCCCTCCACTGACTACAGAGACAGGGTATTAGAGAGTCGGGGACAGACCTCAAAAATGGGAGAGGTCTATTATGCACCCATTCCTGAATTTTGGTACAAAAATGTTGCATCAGAAAAGACCCTTGGTTAAATCGACAAAATGACCAGCTGCAAGAAAAATTAAAGTGCAGGTTTATTATCTCTGCTAACTGTACACTTGGGTCATGAGTCTAAGAGTCAGCCCTGAGTGGAAAAGGATTCAGCTTTTATTGGAGAGGAGAAGTAGGGGACAGTTGAGCTAGTAGGGTCTATGTTGGGGGAGGGGGACTGGGTATCGGAGGCCTCCCTCCCATCAGACACCTTGGTAAGTGCGGTTGCTAGAGCTAAGTAGATTGCTGAAAGGTCTGTAGTTGGAGCTGTTGCTGGGGCTAAGTAGGTAGCTGGAGTTTGTTGGCAAGAAAGAGAGATGTTGTGGTTAGGCCTTGGGCATAGACAAGACACAAAGCCCCAGGTGTTTTATGTGGAAGGAACATTTTGTCTCCTGGGGGAGGGGATAGTGTGTTTAGGCTTCACGGTGGATCCCTACATAGCTTCAGGGTGGGGGTAGGCTCCAAAAGGCCAATTGTGAAATTAGAGTGTTAGGACATTGATCCATCCTGGCCTCCAGGAAGAGAGGGGTTGGAGATTGAGTTTAATTACATGGTCAATGGCTTAATCAGTCATGATTATGTAATAATGCCCATATAAGAACAGTGAACATTCAAGCTTAGTGGAGCTTCTTGTTTTGTGACATATTGATGTGCCAGGAAGGTGATGCACTTTGAATCCCTAGGGAGAGAGAATAAAAGCTATGTTTGTTCTCTCTTTTGACTTTGTGTGTGTCTGCATTTGATTGTTTTTGAATTATATACTTTATCGGGAAACTATAATTGCAAATATAGCATTTTTCTGAGTTCTGAGACTTATTCTAGTGAATTATTGAGGCTGAAGTTGTTGTGAAAAATCTCTGGATTTATAGGCAGTAGGTTAGAAGAATGCATGACTTGGGGACCCTCTGAACTTGCAGCTGGTATCTTAAAAAAAGGGAAATCTTATGGAGAATTGAATCTGTAACTTATGAGGTCTGTACTGGGTGGTTATTGTTAGAATGGAATTGTGATACGTGTGGTTTGGGTTAAAATGGAATATTGTCAACAAGAAATGGCTGTGTTTGCAGCTCAGTGGCCTTCTCAGACTGATTCCTCTTTGTGACTAGGTTAGATTTTTATAGAAAATGGACTCCTTGATGCAGATGACTTGTGCTATTTTTATTAAAGAGTGTTTTTGGAAGCACACTTGAAGGGAAGAGAGTAGAATTGGGGAGGGGGAAAAATTGAGCTGTTGTACAGTCCCAACAGAAGCATCCACTGTCCCTACAGAGTGTTGTGAGAATGAATGACTCCTCCAAACTAAGATATGGGGACAGGGCCTCTAAACATTGTGCTGAATAATCATTACATGTAGGCTATCCCAGGAGAGGAGGTGACTTTGCATGAGGAGGTTCTCTTCAGCTGAAGCAATCCAAGAAAGGGAGTTAACTGCTCCTGCCTACCAGTGACACTTCTGGGGACTAGGATAACAAAGTCTTCAATCTTGACAGAGAGTCTGGGTGGTGAATCACAGTATCCATCATGGTCTACTCCTTATACTGCTGAAATCTACTTCTTCCTGAAGTTTTGGAAATAGTTCTACAAGAATTCTGGTTGGTAAAACTCAGATGAGTAAGATTATTAGGATGAACTACCACCCCAGTTACTGCAACTGGCCTTTGAATTGATTCTCATCCTCTATCTTCTTTATTATCATTTTTATACTTTCTTCACTCACTCTCAACTAAAACTTGTGGTCTCAGTCTCAGTGGCTTGTTTGGTGGCATTGCTTAGGCCTTCATCTTTGAGGGTTTGGGCTTCTGATTACCACACCATTCCAGAGCCAGAGTCACTGAACTTAGCTGTTTACCATCAAAATTGGGTAAAAGTACCACGACATACCTAAGTGGATCACCTATTGTCAAATATATTATTCTTTACCTCTTTTGTTCTTTCCCCTGGTGATCAGAGACATCTGTCCCTAATACAGTGACTTGTTGCCTGGCGGTACTTTAGCACGAGTTATTAAAATACCCAGAGAGTTATCTCTTACAGTTAAATAAAACAATTGCTGTAGACCCTAGTGTAAGCACTCTCCATTGGGAAAAGGACCTCTAAATCCACTAGGCTTAGAATTGAAGGGATAGGAATTCCACATTCCTTAAATAGGTCATTAGGAAGGATGGGAGGCAGGAACATCTTGGTTCCTGGACAGAAATATACTTCTTGTGTTAGGAACCTGCCACCATGTGAACTTTGTTCATTTGAAATGGACATTGTGTCCTACAGGATGAAACCCCATATTCAAAAAGAATCACATTTAAACATCCTTCAGATCTTCATGCTTCATGCTTTAGTCAAAATGGAGTCCTCAACTCACCATCTAGGGCATTATGAAGACAGAATGAGTTGGGGAGAAAAGGCTGGGCCTCTATACACAAATTTGTCAGTTAGTAAGTATGGCCTTCATAGGACAGAGGTGCGACTTTGGCTGAGGCTTGGCAATTCTGAAAGGGGTCTGTAGTGTAGAGCTGTCTACCATAATGGTAGTCCCCTAAATGGGATAATAAATCCTTCATTCCAGAAGGGGTATCCAGATGATACAATACAGTGTCCACCATGAAAGAAAACTGGAGGCTTTAAAGTTTTTTGAATAATCCTAGTTGTTTTTAGTCTAAACCACATCCATAATTTGGTTTGAGACAGATGTTTTTCTATGAAGCATCATATGCTGCACAAAAACATCCTTAAGATTCTTGGTAGCCATTTGTCATGTTGTGAGTCCACTGGGCACTATCTTAAATCTTTGTGAGGTCTTAGCAAACACCCTCGAGTCTTACAACCACATTCAAGTTGATCTTTTATTTCAAGCATTTCTTCAAAAACTTTTTTCTGGAGAAGGTTGGGATAAGAAGCATCCCAGAGTTTTGTATTCCAGTTTGGCAAGTTGTGAGCCCTCTAAATTTCCTGTATATTTTCTTTTCTGACTGAGAAACTGTTTCATTTCTTTTGTCTTGTACCTCATCTACAGCTCAAGCAAGACAATAAACATTTTAAACTTTCTGCCTGATAAGTCATTAGCTGAATCAAAAAATTCACTAAGTACATTTTTTAATTTCCAAGTTAATTTACTAACAGTTTCACCAGTTATTCTGCCACTGAATACCGTAGTTTCCATTTTTCTAGATTCCAACAGTAATCGTGACTACCTCTCAGGCCAGTCAATGTTCTGTTAACTATTAGTCCTGTCAGTGTTGCTTCTTTTCCAGCATCTGCTTACTACATGACTCCAAATATAATGATATATTTGATATTTTTGTGAAGTCAGGACTCTGCTTCTGGTACAAATTTCTACATCAATTATTTTGATACATACAAAGCATCTTTACACTTAATAGCTTAAAACAGTACCCCATGATTTTGCTGCAACTTCTGAGTTTGTAGTTTGGTTGGGGTCATCTGGGCATTTCTTCCACTGATCTTTCTTGGAGTCACAAAGAGGGCTGCAGTAATCTGGTGGCTCCCTGGGAGTGTGTCTGGTGGTTAGCAGAGACAGTTAGCTGGGGAATCTTTCTCATCTATAGGCTCCCCTCTTTCAGAATAATTTGGGTTTCTTACATAGTGGCGGCAGAGTTTCAAGAGGGTGAGAACAGAGTTCGAAAGTTGAGTCTAACACTTAGAAATCACATAGTAGTACTTTGACACATTGTGTGGGTCAAGGCAAGTCACAGTACTAGCTCTGATGCATGTGGTTGGGAAATAGACTTGATTTTTTAATGAAAGACACAATAATTGTGGCTGAATTTAAGGTTTGGATTTAAAGTAGTAAATACCAGCTGCCTTTTGATATCTCTCTTTGGATATCCTCCCATTCAGTGTCTCTCATATTCATCCATTCCTCTGTTTACTTTTTTACTCAGTGTAAACTGAATAAATATTTATGGATTGTCTCAATATTTATAAGCTATCAAGCACTATAATGAGTACTGGAGATAACAAGATATGTACTTAGGAACCTGATAAAATTAGAAAGTTCTTTTAAAATTGTAAAATTCCATGTGGTTTCTTCTTTCTTGAGTTTAAAAAGTTTTATCATTGTGAAGGTTTTATAACTTATAATTCAGTTGAGCTACTCAATTGTAAAGAAAACCTTTAAAAGCTGAATGAAATGTCAAGATGAACAGTGTCTTTGTGTGACTGAATTTTCCTAACTTCATTTTCAGAATAACTTTAGAATCATATAATTTAATAAAGAAAAAGCAAGATTTGTTTTTCTTCCAAAAGAGGGATTTTTTCCTTTGCTTTATTTTTTAAATGTTTCTCAGAAGTCCCATGGAGAAGCACCTATATCTGCTATACAGCCAGTCCTGGTGAGGCATAAATAGAGGTTTTTACCTCTGAAGATGGAGAATTCTCATTAGTCAAGAAAACCACTCTCATCTCAAATATTTCTTTCACAGGACTCTGTGGCAATGACCTCTTCTTCCCCAAGAGTTGGTTGCTCTTCCTTTGTTTTCTATACCAACAGACATAGCACTCTGACATGAAGTGAACAATTTGTTTGACATGTATAACTTCCTTCTCAACAAAAGGACTTACCTTTGTCTTCTCTGGCTTTTAATGACTCACATTTGGTAAACACCTTATATCTTTGTTAAATACATGAACAAATGGCATGATAGCTTGGCATATACGAATTATGATGAAGTTAGAAATTATTATAAATATTTTGAAAACTTCCAGTGTGTCAGGTCTATTTGTTTTTTTAAATTTAGTTTATTTTATTTTAATGGTACATTTTAGGTCTAATTGTTAAAGTCATAGAATTCAGTTAGAAAATACATTTGAGTCAATCAAATCAGTATTTTTTTAATAGCTTAGTGAGAAGACTGAGAGTGTTTACAATACTACTTATGTGACATGGGTAGTTAATTCTAAAATAAGCATGAAACTAGAGTACTTGATCTCTGGCTCAGTGTTCTTTTCCCCAGGATCTCTGAATTGTAGGTTTCTCATTTTTAATTACATCTTCTCCAGATATGCTTAGATTGACCATAGCTGATATGCTTAGAAGAATATAAACATATTCTTGTTGCATGGACTTTCCCTAATTCATTAGCTCACTAAATCACCATTACTACTTTAGAAAATCCATGATGCTTTTAGGGGAAGAGCCCTGATATTGCAGTGTGATATATCTCTCCCATTCAGAATTTATTGTACTTTCGGTATGCAGGTAATGATAAATAAATGATACCAAATTCATATTTTTAAAGTATAAGTGAATTCTAAAACACTAGGAGTAAAAATGTGGAGTGAAAAGGGAAAAACATTATACATCGGATTACTCATGTTAGGAGTGATGAGAAATTAAACTAAGATGACGATACAGACTGAATGTTTGCTTGCCCTCTGATTCTTAAAGTGAAGCCTGAACCCTCAATGTCACAGAATCAGTAGGTCAGGGCTCTGAGGGGTGATTAGGTTATAAGATGAGGTTCAGACGGTCGAGCCTTTATGATGAGACTGGTGTTCTATTGACAAGAGGAAAAGACCTGATGGCTTCTCTTTGTCTTTCTATCTGCCATGTAAGGGTATGGTGAGAACACGGCTATCTACAAGCAAGAAACAGGATCCTCACCAAGAACCAAATCTCCTGGCACCTTGATCTTAGACTTCTTAGCCTCTAGAACCATGAAAAATAAATATTGGTGGCTCAGGCTACTCCTATAGTATTTTGTTATAGCATCCCAGACTACTGTTAACAAATGGTATTGTATTACTTTCCTGTGGCTGTGACAAAATACCTGAAATAATCAACTTAGTAACCATTTTGGTTCCTGGATTCAGATATGTCAGTCCATGGCTCCTTTGCCTTATTGCTTTGGGCCTATGGCAGCATAGAACATCCTGGCAGAAGGGCATGGAAGAGGAGTTTTCTTCACTTCACTGTGGCCAGGAAGCCAAGAGAGAGGCAGGGAGGGGCTGGGGCACATATATCCCCATGAAGGACACCACCCCATCTGACTTTCTTTCTCTAGGCACCATCTCTTAAAGTTTCGAACAGCTTCCAATAGTGCTACAGATTGGTGACCAAGCCTTTAACTCAAGGGACATTTCATTCTAAGCTATAGCAGATATGGACCTAGATTATGAAAAGCATTGAGTAAAGCTAAAGTTTTTAAAACATTGAATTGTTTTTGCCTGTTGCAAATAGCTATAGACTACTGTGATTTTTGTGTTAGGTCAAAGAGAACATAAAATTTTCCACCAGGGGTTAGTAGAAGCCAGGTAATATATTACTAAGATTAATTTGGCAATGTACATAGAGAGTCAGATTTATACTTACCTCACAGACGCGCGCGTGCGCGCGCACACACACACACACACACATGGTCCTATTATAGTAATCTGACTGTAAGCTCATGAAGATAAGTCTAAAATGGTAATAGGAATGCAGGATAAGGCACATGTCTACCTATAGATTTTCAATCTTGAATAAACCATTTCCTTGGAGAGTTTGAAAGGAAAGCATTACGTCCTCTACTTTTTTTTTTTTTGTGCTGGGGCTCGAACTCAGCCTCGTGCTTGGTAGGCATGTGCTCTACCACGTGAGCTAAATCTCCAACTACGTTCTGTACTCTTAAGTCACCCATTTTTCTCAGGTTCTCTATTGTAAGCCTGCAATTACCCCACAGTTGCTCTGTGATTTGAGCTACTATTTTTGTTCCTCAAGGCATCCTTCATGAAAATGGAATATTTAAGATTTTTCATTTATTTAAAAATGAAATTGATTGATTTTTAAGCAGATTCTTCATGTAATGAGGAATTAATCATAAGATTGGATATAAAATATTACAGTATATTTAAAGTATCATGTTAAAACTTGTTTCTAGTTTAAATTATCAAAAGATTATATAGAATACAGAAGGACTGGCAACCAGTTCCCTCAGTGGCCTATCATCAGCTGGTACTATCTCAGGATAGCCCCACATTCAGCTTTACTGCCCTCAAACTGAATTTGATTTATTTACCCTTATAAGAGATCGATTTCTCACTATTTCTCTGAAACTGCTCTTCGTGATGTCATCCGCTAGCTCCTGTTTGGCAAATCTGACAGCTCATTTCCTCTCCTATGTTGTTCACCTTCTCAGCAATATTTGACCCAGCTGATTGTTTTCTTCTGTAAATTTACTATACTTGACTTTTATGACACTGTAATCCTCTGGTTTTCTTCAGACCTCCGTCTCCCGGGCTCACATGAAATTCTCTGCTTGATCTATACATTTCAGAATATTTAGGTTCGGCCCTCAGCCCACTTTTCTTCTCTGTTCTTTGCTTAGGCAATCTATTCTAGTCTCATCACTTTATATTCTTGCTCTCTTCTTTAACTGCATGCTTGTATGTTGCCTCAGTTAAATAGCAAATAAGCATCTCAAATTTAAAGTCTAAAACTAAACTCTTAATTTCTAGCATCCAAGACCATTGCCTACTAGTTCTTCTGTTCCTCTTCTCTGTCTCAATGGATTTTTTATTTTTATTTTTATATTTTTTGAGACGGAATCTTGCTATGTAGTTTAGGCTGGTCTAGAACTCACTGTGTAGCCCAGACTGGCCTCGAACTCACAGTGATCCTCCAATTACAGACTTGTGCCACCATACTTGGCCTAAACATTTTTTTTTTTTAAATAATGCTAGGGATTGAACCTCGAGCCTTTTTTGTTATACTTCTGTCTTTGACCTAGGAAATAGTTCATGCATGAACCACAAAAACTCAGTGAAGCTACAGGTTTAGAAAAAAGTTTCAGGGGTTGGGGATTTAATCAAGTGGTAGAGCGCCGGCTTAGCAAGCACAAGGCCCTGAGTTTGATCCCCAGCACCTCACTCCCCCACAAAAGAAAAAGAAAAAAGTTGTTCATTAGCCTGTGACATATTCTCTGTTTCTTGGCTTTTGTGTAGACAAATGGAGATCTTTTAAAAATCATCGTAACTTTCCTTATATATTAGATAGGTAATCAGAAAACCAGGTTAAATGTCTGTTGCTGTGACTTTATATCTGCTTAAGTTTGGACAGACTCCTTAAACTTCTAGAACTAGAATGTCCTATTTAAATTCAAAGCATTGACTCACCAAGTTCCCTTTCTGCTATATAATCTTTTATTTTTTCAAGGCTTCAATAAATTAAGGTGTACTCTTAAAAAGGCTTAACCATGTGAAACACTTGTCTGTCATTGATGAAAAGTCTTATAAAACTCTTATAAGTCTTATAAAATTAAAGATAAAGAGTTTGTGATGCTAATAAAAACTATGAGCCTATCAGGATATAGTGAGAAGACATCTATTTATGAACCAAGACATGAGCCCTCATCAGACATGCTATCTGCCAACACCTTGTTGTTAATTTTCCCTGCCTCCAGGACCATGTGCAATATATTTATTTTGCTTATAAATTATTCTGTCCAAGGTAGTTTTTAAAAACAGCAGCTTGAGTGGACTAAGTCAGAGGATGAGCTCAGTAATGATTTAAGGGAAATGGTGTTGGAGAAAGCTTCACTGAAGAAATGATATATGAACTAATTTTGAAGATTGAGCAGGAATTTGCCATATGGAATATTAAATTTTGGATATAACATTTCCACTCTGGGAAGTGGTTTTAAAACCTAAGAAGAAGTACAGCATCAAGAAAAGTTGCTCTAAGGGTTTTTTGTTTGTTTGTTTGCTTTTGGTTTTATTGAGATAGGGGCTTCCTATATAGTTCAGGTTGGCCTTGAACTCACTATGTAGCCTAGGCTGGTCTCAAACTCATAGCAATCATCTTGCCTCACCTTCCCAAATTATAGGCCTGTACCACCATACCCAGCAACAAAAGTCACTCTAAATTGTGAATGAAATGTATAACCTAGTAACCTTAGAGATAAGATGCTTATAAGCCCATTAACTTTTTAAAAATTAAAACATTGTACCACAGTGGTATATGTACAGCCATGTTTATAACAGGACAGTTTGTAATAGCTAAGTCTTGGAAACAACCCAAATGCCCAGCAATTAAGGGTTCTTTTTTATTCAATGGAGTACTACTCTGCCATAAAAAGGATAAACTTGAAACATTCATAGGTAAATGGATACACCTTGAAAGCATATTCTTAAATGAAATAAATCAGACACACATGAGTACATATTGAATTGTTTCTCTGATATGAGTAACCACAAGTGTAAATAAGGACAAAGAGGTATAATAAATACCGTGAAAAAGAAAGATAATATTCAAAAGGGAAGATAACTAGAGAGGGAGGAGGGGGGAAAGGGAGGAAAGGAGAAAGAAACGAAAAGAAAAAGAGGAAAAAATGGAAAAATATTCATAAAGTTATTGTAAATAAGGGGGGAAGGGGAATGGAAGGGAGGGGAGTAAAGGAGGGTAAACCAAGACATATCATGTACAAACTAACTACAAAGAATGCAATCATTTGTATATGTACAGTGTACCGATACATGTTCTTGGTAAATAAAAAAAGATAAAGTTTTTCTACAAATACAATAAGACAGAAATAAAATGCTAATACAGTGTGATATGAAATTTAGGATCCATGATACTTCAGTGGTAAGAAAGATGAGCTTGACACGGGATGTTCTGAAACTTGAAACTCAACCTTTAAGATGAGGAGGAGTTGGGGATACGGGAAAGAAGAAGCGCTGATTACAATAGTGTTATGTTTGCTAGGAAGGAAAAAGTGTTGAGAGGGAAGAAATGGGTGTACGATGTCACGGAACTTGTATTGCTCAGCGTTCTCCAGAGAAAGAGAACCAGAAGGATTATCTGTCTGTCTGTCTGTCTGTCTATCTATCTATCTAATCTACCTACCTACCTACCTACCTACCTACCTACCTGTCTGTGCATCCGAGAATGCTATCTTCAGGCCGTCTGGCTCAAAATCAAACAGGTTTTTGATAGGACAACCTAGAACTGATGTCAGGATGGGGGGTATAGAAGACAGCTGACATTAACCTTACAGCTGCTGTGAGCCTTTTTACCACAGCACTCTGCAAAGTGTTTTTCTTTTTCTATTTTTAATTGTCCCTCACTCACTGTGCAGAGCATGTCTCTTTTCCTACCTTTTCTTTTCTTTTCCTGTCTTTAATCTTATCTTTAATATCTTTGATAAACATAATACCTTGCTACTTTGTTTTCTCTCCAATTCTTTGTTTAGGACAAGGGCCTGCAAAGGACCCCTGAGAAGAGCACAACACCCCAGTAACCTGCTAAGATTAGTGTGTGTAAATATGCTCTGTGTTCTTTTCAAATCATGAAATTATGTAATGATGTATTTCTCAGAATATATTTCTGTCATTAAGCAGCACATGACTGTATATTATGAGAATTGGCTCCTGTAGGTATGGAGGCCAAGAAGTCTGTGATAGGCCATCTGTAAACTGAAAAATCAAGAAAGCTGGTAGATATGATCTGCTCCGATGTCTGACGGCGGAAGACGGCTGTTCCAGTGCAAGAGGAGGGAGAAAATTTCCACCTCCTCTGCTTTTTTAGTCTGTTTGGGTCCTCAGGGGATTAGATGATTCGGGTCATGCTGGTGAGGGTGGATCTTGTTAGTCTGTCAGTTCAAATGCTCTTCTGGAAGTACTCTCACAGACACGCAGTTCCAATGCTAACATCTCCTGGAAGTACCTTCCCTCACAGACACACCTAGAAATGATGTATTGCCAGCTATCAAGCACCCTTTATTCCAGCAAGTTACACCTAAAACACCATCACAGAGCTCAAATAGGAAACAGACAGAAAGCAGCCCAATCACTGAGAGACTCCTGATAATATTTCAGAAACGTATTTGGATTAGGGACGGAGTGGCTACTCAGAATAAGCAGATTTACGTTGTATTAGGGAATAAATGGAAAGTAAAGATATTGAACAAGTTTATGAAGAGGTACAGTAAATCCTATTTCCTACTTTCGAATGCCTTAGTTTACCAGGATGCAAGTGGTTTTAAGTGATAGATTAAGTGATTATTAATGGCTGGAAAATGAAAGGAAAACGTGGCTTTTTTTTCCTCAATAGAATTTTTACAATTTAAGGAAACTTAATAGGATTTCCGAGACTCCGATGTCTTTTAACAGCTGATGAAGTTTGACAGGGAATTTGAGCTATTTAGAGGTACTTGTAAGTCAGTATCAATGACTTAGGAAGCTTTTTGACTGTGATCCTCAGTAATGAATTTTATATTGTGACCAATACATACAGGTATGCACAAACATAAGCCTGACACAGAAGTTTCAAAAAACAATACTACTTTCTTTATTACAAGGGAATTGCTATTTTTTTTTTTTTTTTTTTTTTTTTTTTTTTGGTGGTGCCGGGGATTGAACTCAGGCCCTTGTGCTTGCAAGGCAAGCACTCTAATCACTGAGCTAAATCCCCAGCCCCCTTTAATTTCATTTTTAATAATTTACAATCCTGACTTCTGTTATACAGTACAATTCAGTTTTTGCCTCTGTCATTTTGAGTTTTGATTGCCTAAAATTGGTTTTGAACATGGAAAGGATTATGTACTTAAAAATATTTAAAGTATTTCTAAAACCTTTATTTTTTGTGTATTTAACTGGCAACTTATTTTTTAGAAGTCTAAATCTTGCAATTTTTGTATAAAATAAAATAGCCATCTTTTAGAGTACTTTTGATTTATGGGCATTTAATTCAGATCAATAGATGAAACTCACTTGAAGAATAAATCCCATTCATAAATATAATTTAATATTCTGAAACATTCTAAATTGCATTTTATACATTTAATGCATTTGATTTTCCTTTTAAATCCTTTAAATGCTTGGCTAGGCAAGCTATGGCTTTAATAAGCAGAACTCCCTTAAGAACTTAACTCTTGTAAATCTAATAAATTTAAAAATGAAACAAAATATAAGGTTCTTCTAAACATGTTCATGATGTAGAAAAATAACTCCCAAATTTAGCAGTGTAGTCTAATCACATCTCTGGAAATAACTAGCATTTCTGATTAAATTCTTTAGCAATTTACCTGATAAATATAAAACCTTCTTCTGGCTAATCTAGAGTGGTCATCAATCATAGGAGTAACTTAACAACTTTTAACCAGAACTAAAAGGTTAATGATCTTTAATCACCTACTTCTGATCCTATATCTAGTTCTATATTGATTATCCAGCTACTTTTTGTTTATCATAAAATAACTCTAACAGGACACAAATCTTTGAATTGGCTCTTGTAGAAAATATTCCCCATAGCAAGTTTGAAATAAATTTTATGATAAAAGAATTTATAGCATGCCCATGTTAAAGAATAATTTTATACGTGTTAAAAGATAACATTTTTTAGAAGAGGGAAAGTCAGGGCTCTACAAATGTAGTGAACATGTGTCAGATATTTTATTTAATTAAAAAAGAAACCAGTAATATGTAAAAAAAAAACAAATAGCAGTCAGAAATTCCAAAATAAATTTGCAAACAGATACAAAATAGGCAACTTCCTTAGTGTAGTGGTGATGATAGTGATGAAATCAATGCTTCTTTGCTGGAAAAAATTTGCATGTCTCTAGATAATATTAATTTTCATTGCTAATAGTTTTTGCAGTTTACAGTTGTGTAGTAGCTCAGCTAGACATCATAAAAGGGGCAGACCTCTATACAGTCAGCACGGAAGCATACCTTAGACAATGCCTGTTCCATTGAAAAGATACTCATCTAGCTTCTTTTTTCCCATTTTGAAATCTTTTACAAATTTTTCCTGCAATTTCTCTGATGATCATAATATCAAAGATTATTTTAAAATGTTAGTTTTAAATTGGCAGATAAAATTATACGTATTTATTGTGTACATTATGTTTTGAGGTATACACACGTTGTGAAACACTTAAATCTAGCTAACTATCAAATGCATCACTTGACAGTTATTTTTGGAGTGAGAACACTTAGCCACTTATCTTTACATTTTTCAAGAATGTAAATTTAATAATAGTCATCAGGCTATACAAGATATCTCTTAAACTTATTCCCTCTATCTAACTATAATTTTATATCTTTGGCCAACATCTCCTAATCTCCAGAGCCCCTACTTTCTCCAGTCTCTGGTCAATATTTTAATATTCCACATATGGGTGAGATCATATGGTACTTGTCTTTCTGTGCCTGGCTTATTTTACTTAATATAATATCTTCCAGATTCATCCATATTGCAAATTATAGGATTTTGTTCTTTTTTATGGCTAGATAGTGTATATATATTTTCTTTTTTTAAAAATCAGTGAATTTTATTTTATATAAATTCTATCCCAACATGACTTCAAGTTTTACTTGCAACCACATAACAACAAAATAAATAATTTGATTAAAAGTGGATCAAGGATGTAAATAACTATGTCTCCTAAGAAGACAGGCAGATGGTCAACGGGCATATGAGAAGGTATTCAACACCATTAGTCATTAAGGAAATTCAAATCAAAACTGCAGTGAAGTATCACCTCATATCTGTTAAAGTGGTTTCTATTGAAAAATAGCAACCAAAAATAACAAACGTTGGTGACAATATAGAGAAATTGAAATTCCATGTACTCTTGATGGGAATGCAAATTGGTGTAGTCACTAGGGAAAACAGTCTGGTGGTTTATTCATCCTTCGATGAACACTTAAATTGAGTCCATATCTTGACTGTTGTGAATAGTGCTGCAATAAACATGTGATTGTAGATGTCTCTTTGAGACACTGATTTCCTTTCCTTGCAGGATATATACCTGCAAGTGGAATTGCTAGACTACATGGTAGTTCTACTTTCATGTTTTTGAGGAACTGCTAAACTGTTTTCCATAATGGTGATTTATATTTGCACCAACAATTTGTTAAAGATTGTCCTTTCTCCACGTCCTCACCAGTACTTCTTTTGTCCTTTTTAAAAAACAGTATTACAATTTGAACAATTTCTTCCCTTTCCCAATATAATACATTTTATTCCTTATTTACATGTTCAGTTTCTCATACCATAGAAACAATGCGGTATTTAGACATGTGTGTCCAATTTATTTCACTTAAGAGTATGGTTCAAATGGGTACAAGGGAGGGGGAGGGGCAAAGGAATTGAGGGACAAGGAAAAAAAAAGAAGGAAAAAAATGGAAACAAAGCTTTTGTAAATAAGGAGGGAGGAGGGGTTGAAGGGAGGGGAGGGGAATGGGAAAAAAAGCAGCAAGGTATACCGTGTCAGGTAGAAATTCACTATGATGAATGTTATCATTATGTATATCTAAAATGTACCACTAAAATTAAATTTAAAAAATATTAATTCTAATGAGTGTGAAGTGATAGTTCATTGTGGTTTTGCTTTGCATTTTCCTTATTATTAGTGATGTTGAGCAGTTTTCGTCTACTTCTTGGCCATCTGTGAAATGGCTATTCAAGTCTTTTGCCCAATTTTTAATCAGGTTGTTTGTTTTTTACTATTTAGTTGTTTGAGGTCCTTATGTATTTTTGGTATTAGCCCCTTATTAGATGGAGAGTTTGTTAATGGTTTCTCTTGTTCTATGGGTTCTCTCTTCACTCTGTGGTTTCCTTTGCCTTGCAGAAGCTTTCTAGTTGCTATAATCCTATTTGTTTATTTTAGCTTGTGCTGCCTATGCCATTAAGTCACATCCAAAAAAGTCATTGTCCTGACCAATGTCATGATGTTTTCTCCCCTATATTTTCTCATAGTAGTTTCATATTGTCTCTTCTTAAATTTAAATTTTTGACTAATTTTGAGTTGATTATCATAAATATGGGGAGATAAGAGGCTGATTTTATTCTTCTGCATGTGGATGTCCAGTTCTCCCAAAATTATTTATTAAACAGAATTTCCTTTCCCCGTCGTGTATTGTGCATTTTTGTTAGCTTTGTCAAAAATCAGTGGGCTGTAGATAAATCAGTTTATTTCTGGATCTTCTATTCTCAAAAATTATCTGCCCCCCTTTTTTGAGATGTGGTCTCACTATGTTGCTGGTCTTGAACTGCTGCTCAGTTTCTAGAGTAGCTGCAACTGCTTGTGTAGACCACTGTGCCTGACCTCAGAGATTATTCTTAATCACACACGCAAATATGTTGACCTAATTATTTACATAGGTGCAGCATAAGCACTAATGATACGTGCTTCCTTCGGTTTATGTTGCAAATCTAAAATCATATTTTATACATCTGGAAAATAGAACATTGTAACAAAATTTTTCCAAATGGGCAACTACAACACAGTTTCTTATATGAATTCGTTTGGTTTTATTTAATTCTCATTCTCCTGGATCTCGGGTTAGAAATCTAGCTCCATGAGCCACCTCCTTCATATAAAAAGCCCTTGAAATCTTGATTTAGTTCATTTGTAGTTGTCTTAGCTATACCAGCTTAAAAACTTGTACCCAAGAGTCAATTCTTTGATGTGTTAATAGTTTAAAGTGACTATTAGGATTCTTTTTGATTATGAGGCTCTGACACTATATTTCTTTGTTAAATGCCTGTAACTTTGTTTTTTGAGTGTTTTCTTTTCCTATTAAGAACTAGCGATGTAATAAAGCCAACATAAACCACTAAACACCATTCTGGTAAAAGCCAGACGTCAATATATTGAAATTTAGTTTTCTTATTTTCTCAGATTTTATTTATGTAAGTGCTTACCTATCTCTATACGCTAACTGAAGCAGAGATCCTATAAAAGAATTAGTAATCTAATTTATTAATACTCTCCAGAGATACAGTCACCCAATGAAGATAAAATCTTTTGATCTAAATTAAAGCCTCATACTTTTCAATTTAAAACTCACAAATCTAAAATCAATTGTACATTTTCCATTAGAACCACAAAGTCAATATGTTACATTCTCCAATGTACCCAATCCTTTAAGCACTATTACAACAACTTTTTGTCTGTTTCAAGCCAGACATCTGAGGCTGGGACTTGGATCTGTTTTTGTGGATGTACAGGTATTTCCCAGCAACAGATATGGCCCAGCCCTCACAATCCACACTTTAGGGTGCTCACAATCCACATGGTTTAGATGGGTCTGATTTTACAAAGTATTATTCCTTATTGAAGTTTTGCCCTTATTAAATTCTTTCTTTTAATCTGAAAAGTGGGAAGTGACCAAAAACTGATTACAGTCATTTGTAGTGAAGTTAACACGTACTCTAAGGGGCTCATGTCTTTCTCCTATATGGTTTTCAGAATAGATAATTGGAAAACTTGCTGAACTAGTCAAGAAGAAGGCAAAATTTTTGGTGTATTACCCAGAAAATAGTTTCATTGCTTCTATATTATTACTGAAATTACAGATTTTACTGACACCCACTGCAAACCTGACGCGGCTTTAAATGAGAAAAACAGAGCGAAACCGCAGGTGTAGTTGAAAGCTGTATCTTTATGTGGCAGTCTTACTTTCTACACTTCTCTACCTCAGCTCTACATAGGCCCATTTTCTGTGTGTTCCTCTGACCTAGTGAGTCTATTCAAGCTCTGCTTCCACCTTATTCTCTCAGAATGCTCTCCTTACCCAGTGGGCCCAAGGTCCTTTCTTTAGATTTCCTAAACTCCATCAACTCTGTCAGGTTCAGCTGTAGTCTTAAGACTTTCAGGATTATTCCACCCAAGAGCGAATTTTTCCCCTTTTGAAATGTGGCATGGCTAATCTGTTTCACCCAAGTTGATGCTAGTATTAACAATATTTATTTCCATTTCCCCAACCAGAGGTAAATTTCTTTCAGTAAATAACCTAGCATCATTAGTTCTTAATATCAACTGGGTTTAGTATATTATCGGGGACATAAAAGGATATTAAAGTACCTCCATATGAATTCAAGCTTCTTAGGGATAGGTATTGTATCTTTTACTGTTTTATTCCTGGTACCCAACTCTGAGCTAGACACTTATTGAGCATTAAATGAAACAAAAAGTTATCAAAAGATACCGTATAATCCAAAGGTTATTCTGGCCAGAATCTAAGGAAAAATATAAAGTGATGGTGACATAGTTTGTTTTTCATATTGTGGGTGGATGGTACCAGAAGAATAGTTATCTCGATAAGTAGCGATAACCAGGAATTAATGTTACTGGAAGCTATTGAACAAACATGAGATCACTGTGCGTTTGTCAGCCAGTGTCTTTATTCTAACACCTTTGCAGTCTTATAGAAATACATGTTGTTTGCTATAGAAAGAAAATATTTTCCTTTTATTCCATCTACACCTAGAAATGTCCTTCTGGTCATAATATGATATATTTGATTTACTCAAACTATATAAGTACTGTGTTCAGTAAGACAAACTTGGACTAGTTTTAAAGTAATTTCTCTACACTCTCAGCCACCACTCCTTGAAGACCTATCTTGTGATTTTTTGACTTTATGCCTTTAACTTTATAACTTTAACACTTACCTTTATGCCTCTTTTGTTCTTTTGTGGTAAGTAGGCACAACTTCATCACCTTGTCAGGCAAGCCTTAGGTGTATTACAAAAGGATTTATCACAGATCTTGGGTATGCAAACTCTATATAGTTAGTTAGGGAATCCTAACTTCCAAAGAATACTCGATTAACAGGTGTAATTAGAGTGTGACTCCCAGGAATCACTCCAGTAAATCTCGACACACTTATGAAAAAACATCACCAATAACATCTGGGTATTACTACATACTGGGTGAAAAATAGGAAAATATATTGCATTAATTATCTATTGTATAATGAATCGTCAAATAGTTGGCAGTTTAAACAACAATCATTTATTATCTTACAGTTTTTCTGGGCTAAGAATATTGGCATGGCTTATCTGGGTCCTCTCTTAGGCCCCCAAAAGATTGTAACCTAAATGCCAGCTGCCCTGCATTCATTTCTAGAGCTTGGCATTCTCTTTCCTCCTTATGTAGTTGTTGGCAGAATCCAGTTCCTTGAGGCTGTAGGGCTGAGGTCCCCACACTCTTGCTGGCTGTCAGCAAGGAATGTAGGCAAGGAATGCAAGCAAGCAAGCAATGCAAGCAAGCAGCTAATTAGCTTCTTCCTGTATCTTATATCTTATCTAGGCTACCTGTCTTTAGGGTGGGCAGCACTCCCACCCTTAATCCTAATACCCTTAATCTTAGTTTCACATCCTTGATCCCCAACCGATCAATGGATTAATTTAGTAACCACACACTCTAGATCCAGCTATCTCTTACTGTTATCGGACGGGTTCCGATATTGCTGGGTTCTTTCCCTTCTCAAGCAAAGAATTGAATGAAGGGGACAAAAAGTAGTTCTAAAGTTTTATTTAAAGTATAGAGAAAAGAAGAAAAGGAAAGTTGAGCATAACAATAGATACAGCAAAATGGGGACCGGGCCTATAAGGCATGGCAGGGGTTACCACGAGACAGGCATGGTAGCAGCGGTGCTGGGGATCCAGCCATCATCTTCCATGGGAGAGAAAGGGGAGCCCCTTCCCAGTGGCTTGGTAGAGGAAAAAGGGGGCGCTTGCTTCAGGCGTTGCTAGTATTTATCGAATGGAATTCCCATGGAATCTCGCGAGAACTTCCTGCAGCCCACGTGAGGGCTGGTGCTTGAAAATCAAGTTTCAGGCTGACATCACTTCCAGGCCACTCCCCCAGGTCACGTTCCCTTGCCAGCCAGGCTTAGCCACGCCCTAATCCTATTTCATTACCACATGAGGCTTTGGGGGGACATCTAGACACAAACCATAACAAGACCCTTATATCCTACCCCCAGGACTCTGCTATTTTTCCTATAGCAAATTAGCTAATAGAAGAAGAGGAAAAATAGGAATTGAAGATGGTAGTAGGCAGAATTCTGAGAAGTTCCTGTAAAATTTCCATCCTCTGCCGTGGATGTGATTCTGCCCTATATAATCCCTCTTTTTGAGTATAAGCAGCGTCCATGAATATAATGGGATTTCACTCCCGCGGTGAGTTATATGTATGGCGAAAGCAGCAGAAACACTATTCTGATGGATCTGACTTAATCAAGAGAATGTCTTTGCAAGAGGGACTTGATTCTTCCCTGAGGGCAGAGGGTTTCTCCATCTGACCTTAAAGACAGGAGCTGTCATGCTGCAAAAACACCTGAGAGGCACATGTGGAAGGGACTTCTGGGCCTCTGGGACCTGAGAATGGCCCCTGGCTGACTGCCAGCAAGAGTCAGTTGGGTCCGAGGCAGGGCGACATGGCAGACCGGCAGCAAAGTAAGTGAGGAATGCAAGATTAAGGGTATTAGGATTAAGGGTGGGAGTGCTGCCCACCCTAAAGACAGGTAGCCTAGATAAGATATAAGATACAGGAAGAAGCTAATTAGCTGCTTGCTTGCATTGCTTGCTTGCATTCCTTGCCTACATTCCTTGCATTCCTTGGACCCAGCTGACTGTGGACTGAAACCTCTACAAACTGTGAGCTAATAAACCTTCTTTCCCTAACTTTGGGTGTCGGGTATTCTGTCTCAGCAACGAGAGAAAAGTAACTAAAACAGGTCTAGTCCTGACTCACTGATGCTTTTGGACAAATCAGTTAACTCTTCAGGAGGGACTGGATTTCTTCTGCATTTCCTTCAGGTGCTAGTATTTCAAAATTCCAGGATTCTATCTGTCAGGCTTCTTTATAGGAAGAGGGGACACAAAGCCAGACACATGGTTACAATTCAATAAATATTAGTTTAGTGATGTAAAATTTTTAACCCATATTATAACATGGACACACAGAAGAATTAATTATAATAAGAATTATAGTTTATATGAATAACGAATATAGTTTACAACTAATTTTGCCTTTCTATAGAGCCTCCATCATCAACTAATTGGAAGGGGATAAAAACCAACTTAATTACTTAATGGAAAGCTTATCTTAATCAAGCATTTTTTTTTATTTTTATTTTAAACCAAGAACATGTATTGGTACATTTTACATACAATGGTCACATTCATTACATTTTTAATCAAGGATTTTAAACTGGGTATTTAATCAGTGTTTAATTATCACTTGAAAAAAAATTTCACATACTTTCTCCTCTCTGTTTCCCTTCTTTCTCCCTAAGTCAGTGCCGGAATCTGTGGACATAGCAAGAAGGAGGAGAGTGAATGAGGCTAAAATATCCTTATCTAGGTGAAGATATGCTGGCATTTTCAAGTGTGGCATTCGTGGCCTCCGCCTGCTTCCAGGCCACGTGCCCAACCTACCTGGGTGTAGTAGCACGTCTTCCTCACCCTCAGGACTGACATCTGGGGCTGGTGTAGTTTTCCCTTCTTGCTCGGGTTGGTCAGGATCCCGTAGCACTCCCTGAGTTAACTGCTCTCACTTGAGCTCCTGCAAGTGGCCTTTTTGTGACAACCTTCTTAACTTATATTGCATTTTCTTCTCTAGGCTCATGTGGAAAGAAGCATAAAAGGGGAAACTCATGCCCGATTACCCTGCTTTCTTTATTTTCACAATTCTTTGGGGTAGAAGACTAATATGCTTTTCTTTTGTGTTTCTAGAGTTTGTCATACGAGCTTCAAGCTCTTCTATCTTCAGCTGAAGAGCTGTCTTTTACCCTTTTGGTAGTCGCCTTGAGCAAAGCCTTTCATAATTAGCTTTTCATATGCTGAAAGGGGAAATAAATGATTTTTGGAAAATCTTTTTGCACACAAAGCGTCTTGCTTTTAAATCTAAGTTTCCCATATATTATCATATTTTTGAGAGTCAGTTATTGAGTATTAACTCAGGTCTTTTTCCTTTCTTTTTATTACAAAGTCTAATCTATTTTCTAGGCAACCACATAGCTAGTGTTAATATTCTGAGCTCGTGAAGGCTCTCACAACATATGATTATTGAACGCCATTCCATTAGTTATTGTAGTAATATTACCATGAACACGTGCATATTCCCAGTGCCTGGGAAAATAGTAGGAGAATAGTGGGCTCTTTTTATAAACATGAGGCAAAAGATTCCATGTTTGTATTTAGGAGTAATGTGTGGAATAGTGAAAGTCTTCATAGGAAACTTGTTTTGTAGCATCATACTTTGAAAAACTCTTCCTGTCTTTTCCTCTCCAAGCTCCTGTTTGTCAGATCCTTAAGAGGTCTGTATTATTTCTCAGGTCTTGCTGCTTGCATTCACTGTCTATTTTCCTTTGAGAGTTTTACACCTTTTTTGGTTAAAGTACAACCAAGCAATCTGTAAAGAATGGCCCAGCTTACCAAATTAATTCTCCCCTTTTCAAACCATGACTTATTTCACATTAGAAAATCAGAATTTAATTTGATTTACTTGCTGTTTGGTAGGGAAGGTAGTGAGATATTATTTGTCTGTTAAAACCTATTATTTTCATTTTGTGGTATTAACGATGTGTATTGTAGAAAGTAAATAATAATATCAATTATAGTAATAATAGTTAACACTTACTAAATACCTATTTTAGTCTGGATTCTGTGTTAAAATCACTTTACTTATTTCACCATATTTAAATTTTATAATAACCTTTGATATATACTAGCTTTTCCCTCCTTTATCAGTGAAGAAATTAAGCCACAGATTAAATGATAATAACCTGCCTAAAACCCACATCTAGCAATTTGTGAAGCTGAAACTATTCCAAAATCTGTACTCTGTATACTAATACACTGTTCTAGAACCATAACTATCATACTTTTTATTGTAAAAAGCTTCAAAATAACTAAAAACAGTTTAAAGAAAAAGATATTCTTCTAAGAGAAAGGAACAGAAAATTTGAAACATTCTGATTTTCTTTAAAGAAACTAATAAGTAAATAGAGTAGGAAGGTTAATATCATGACAGAAATCTTCAACACAAAGGAAAGAACCTGTTATTGAGGGGAGTAATGGCAGGCTTCTGAAATGTTTAATGAGGGGTGGGGAAGATTATTTCACATTATAATAACAGCCAAGTATGGCCAAAACACATTTGGTGACATAGAGGTACACAGATAACAAGTCACCCAGAGAACCCGGGAAAGCAGAATTGATTTTCAGAAGTTGTAAGTGGAGGGTAAGATAAGATCAAGGTATCATAAAAGGCAGGAAGGAGCTCTTGAAATCACCAAGAGGCCAAGGTTCTTGTCTTAGACAACTACCTAGTGAGCAACAGAGCCTGGAGGGAAAAGAAAATAATGTAGTAACAGCACAAAGAAAGAGAAAGGGGATAGAGGATGATACTGTTAGTAACACTTTACACAGACCGTCCCTCATGGTCAGTATCACCAGGAAGGTAACATTTCTACATAGATATGGAAGAAATAAGAGGATGCTTCAAGCAGAGGGCATCTCAGTCAAGGGCAAAGGCTTGAAATGAGAAAGGGTTTGGCATGATTGAGACTACAAGGAAGCTGGAGTGGAGTGCACAAACAGGAGGAAGGTAAAAACCAAGATTGGGGCCTTAGAAGCAGTCTGTGTAAGGGCTTTGATTTTGGCAATGAAATAGCAAGTCATGGAAGGTTTTGAGGAGGAGACTGGCATAATCAGTCTTCAGAGAATCTCAGTTCAAATGTGACTTCAGTTTTTGGCTCCTATGTCATCTCTTAAAATAAAAAGCATAGATAATTATGAGCATATTTAGCAGGGGGATGTGATCATGTGTGTGTGTGTGTGCGTGTGTGTGTTTGAGCTGACAATGACAGTGATTCTCCAGTTTTGTCTCAATTTGATTTTCAACAGATGCAGAAGTTGCACCATTTAGCTTTCTCATATTTGCACATCAAAGTATCTCTCATATATCAAATACCTGTGTGAAAAGAAAGAATATATGATGATGATTCCAAATGAGATTTTTTTTTTTTAGGAGCAACAATGATGTGAAGCTTTCTGTATTATCTTGTCATTTAAAAAGAATGCTAGGCATGAATAATAAATAAAATGTCAGTTGTTAATGGAGAGAAAGTGAAATATAGTTAATCATGTCATGTTTATTCTTGATAATGATGCCATGGTTATAAAGTCAACATCATAGTCCTTAATAATCTGATAATATAAAACTACTTCCTTACTGTATACTACCCTAAAATGAAGAAAAGCTCTTTAAAATTTCCAAGTGAAAGTACACCCAGAGGTGTTGAACGACTGCGTGGTGCTGGGGTGTGTTTGAAACACAACTCTAGATCAGGATTCAAGTGCTCTCTTCAGCATCATGTACACTAAAATTAGGGCAATAGGTCAGGATTTGACCATCTTTGACACATAGGACAAATCCTGTCTATTGTATGGTTTCGTAAATGAAGTTTTATTTGGGGGTGTGGTTGTAGCTCAGTGGCAAAGTTGGTGCTTCACATGAGCAAAGCCCTGGTTCCTAGCACTAAGTTGAAAAAAAAAATTTACTGGGACACAGCTATTTATTTACATATTTTCTATGGCTGCTATTTATTTGTATATTTTTATGGCTACTAGTCACAGAGCCTAGTAGAATAGTAGTTGTGATAGATACTATATGTCTCACAAAGTCAAAAATACTTACCAGCTGTCCCTTTACAGAAAAAGATTTTTACTCTTGCTTAAATTAGATGAAAGGACAGGTCCAGAGAGGAATGTCTCCAACCCTCCCTGAGTCTCAGAAGGTAAAGTGATTGTTGCTAGTGAGGAGAAATGTGTAAAAATGAACTTTCTGGGAATTTTAATATATATTGAGAAATGAACATGAAGCTACTACATACAAGTGTTCCAAATAACATTTGGAGATTGTTCCACAAATGCACTTCTCTGGTTTTTCATATCAATCAATGGTGCCACCCAGTTCCCCAAGCCAGAAACCTAACTTTTATCTTAAACTCCTCTCACTTTTACCTTTCTTTATCACCACCTCATATACCAGTGTCAGCACTCTGGGCCAGGCCACCTGGAATTAAAGCTTGCCTGAAACAGCTTTTCACACCTCCAGATATTCTTTGGTGTGCAATCTCTATCCTACAGAGTGACCTTTTAAAAGGTTCCCAGTTCCCTATTTATCCCTTCAATGGCTTTCTTTTGCTTTTAGAAATAGATTCAAGTTCTGCAGCATAATTTACAGAGTCCTTTACAAATGCCTTATTTGACTAACTTCTGTTACCCTTAAGGTCCACTTATCTATCTCTTCCTCTTGGGATCTTTCTCTGGTATCCACGTCTGAGTTAAGTCATCCTCAGTCTCCTAAGACGCTTTGTAATTTCTTGTTATAGAACAGAACACATTGCACTGTAATTGTTTGTGTAATTGTCTAAGCAGTCTAACATTGTGAGGGCAAGGACCATGTCTTCATTAATTGGCAACATGCTGGGGAGGGAGACACATATAATCCCTGTTGTAAAGATACCTGATGGTGTGAGAGACTGACATTTTTCAAGTAGTTATTCAAATACAAGCAGTAGGATTCTGTTTGGATATTTTAAACTGAGATTCCCAACTCTCTTGTGCTGAAATTCTTCTTATTTTATGGTTCTTCACCCATTCAGTGATTTGGGAAGAAGACAAAATAAGCTAGAACAGTCAAATCATTCTTCTGTTCTAAATTTAATAATTCATAGTGGGACCGTATTTGTGAAGACAAGATTTTCGATTGCAAGAGCTCGTCACTCCAAGGAGAAATGGATTTCCTGAATTCCAAGGAATTTTCTTGGAATAGTACTAGAAGGTCAAAGGACTAGAGAATTCTGCTATCAGCTCTAGAGTAGGGAGGACGCAAGATATATTTGTTATATGGAGAGAAGATGAAAGGTCTTTTTTGCTCTGGGCAGAGAAACTTGGAATGGAATGTAGAGGACAACAACAACAACAAAAAGCTGCAAGTGAGAAATTTCCTGTCTCCTCTTCCTTCCGCCTCCATTGTGTAAGTCTTTTTAGGACAAAGAAAACCTAAGGTGGTATTGAAAAGTCCTCAGCTGGACTTGTGCCCTGCTTGCCCTTCCATTACTCAGAGAAGGGGAGAGGATCAACATGGCACCTTGGTGCTTGATCACAATTGTTGAGCAGGTGATGAGATAAATGGGTTTGTTACAGGGAAACACATTGCTATGGTTTAGGTAGTGCCACTTAAAGCCCTGTGTGTTAAAGGTTTGGTCCTCAGCATGGTATTGGGAGGTATGAACTTTTAGGAAGTGGAGCCTAATTGGAGGTCCTTCAGTCATTAAGGAATTGCCCCCCAGAGGGATTGTGGACCCTGCCCATCCCTTCTTGCTGCTTCCAGGCTTGTGATGAGAGCACTCATTTGACATGTGCTCCTGCCTTGATATGCTGTATTCATCAGGGACCAAGACAAATGAAGCTTCACAGTCTTGGATTTGAACTTCTGAATTGTGAGCTAAACAATTTTTTCTCTTTATAAGTTAATTACCTCAAGTATTTCATTGTAATAATGCAAAGCTGAATGATACAGAAGTGTAGAGTTCCAGAGCCCTTTGGATAAGAAGAATCCATGTAAAACAGAACAAGAGACATGTAATAGGAACTGAAAAGTTTTCATTATGGTTGTGTCCTGACCATCTTACTATAGTTCACTGGCTCATAGGTTTTTTTGG
Source organism: Hystrix cristata (assembly GCA_004026905.1). Taxonomy (NCBI): domain Eukaryota; kingdom Metazoa; phylum Chordata; class Mammalia; order Rodentia; family Hystricidae; genus Hystrix; species Hystrix cristata. The sequence goes on from PVJO010014329.1 coordinate 27,606, forward strand.
GAGGGGGTTACTGGGGATCGAACTCAGGGGCTTGCTCTGTTGCTCGTGCTAGGCAAGCACTCTACCATGTGAGCTAAATCCCCAACCCCTCACTGGCTCATAGTAAAAGTTAACAAATATTTATTGTGTACATTGAATGAATGAGTAGTAGGAGAAAAGGAGTGAATTGCTTTTTATTTACTTAAGATGAATTCATGAAAAAATTGTCATATTAACACTTGACATGACTCTCTTAACTGCAGACTTGATTCTAACTCTCACTTCAGGAGAGCACCCCTTTAATAGAGAGATCTGAGGGAATTCATAAAAACATTATATTTTCCAGGTGTGGTGGCACACACCTGAAATCTCAGCTACATGGGAGGCCTAGAAAGGAAGTTCACAAGTTCAAGGGCAGCCTGAGCAACTTAGCGAAACCCTGTCAAAATAGAAAATAAAAAGGACTGTGGATGTAGGTAGGTGGTAGAGCACCCTTGAGTTTGATCCTCAGCACTACACACACACACACACACCTTTGTTCATCTCCATTGCCCCAGAATCCATTGATTGTCTTGATGAAACAATGATAACTTACTTGGTCTAATCATTCTACAACCTATTCTGTTTCTTGGTTTAATTTTTGGTTCTTCATTACTGGTTAGTACTCTAGCAGGGCATGTGGTGCGTAGTCAACACTCGACACATAGTTGTTGAATGGATTGCTGAAGAATTTATCTAATGTCCAGATTTGAAAACTTTGGAGGAAGGCGATTCCTTCTTCTTTTAAATTGCATTTGTTCTAATTACGTATATAGCATCTGGTGTAAAGGAGTTTAAATTTGTTGAAGGAACTGAATAAACATAGATGAAATGAAGGGGAGGAAAATTTTAGATCATCCTGGGCACCTCTTTGGAAGAGACCATATTAGTTACTTAGTTACTTTTCTAGAGTGAATGGTTTGCAAGAGAACAGATTTAATGCAGGACAAGTCCAAGTTACAACGTTCACACTCACAAGCCAAATGCAGGAAGAGTGCAGAACATCTACCTACGCACTGGAGACTCAGAAGATTCAGCCAAGGGCTGGCTGGGAGCCCATGGCAATGTTCCATGTACATCCATGTCTGCACTAAAAGGCTGAAGAAACCTGTACTGGAACCAAGATGTGATGCTCACAGCAGAGATGAAGACCAGAGCTCCCCTGAAGCAGACAGCAGCCATCCCTGATGACAGCAAGGCCCCGAGATCCTGCGATGAGAACAGCCAAGTCCTCTTCGGGAGAACCAGCCATACAGCTTCCTTTGGGAAACAGCCAGCTGCTATCTTGTGCTCCCATTCTCCTTTATGTTCTTGGCAGCAATCTTCAGGTGGATCTTCTACACCCAGAACCACACCAACTCAGTTCAGCTGGGTGTTCTTGCTCTTTTCCACAGTAAGTCTATCACAGAGACCTTTCCAGAGAACCTACGTCAAACTTAAAATCTGTTTTCTCTCCATTGCTTCAATATATTATTTTTAATTTGTTTTTGCCACAAAACCCTGTGTTCAATCATATGGTCATAGGCATGTTATGAAAGAATACGTTTTTAAACAATTAACTTTTCCCAGTTCCTTCTTTTATGCTTTTTAGGGGAGAAAACTCTTAGGAAGAATGTTTGCTTTACTGAATGAGATGTAGGATGTAAACTGTAGAAGCAAGTGAGGGCTGTATTCTATGTACAAAGGGTAGAAACATGCAGACATTAGGGTATGTGAATGTAACCTACATGATATCCCAGGTTTTGGGCAGACATGGTAAACATGGACTTTACTGCTTCTCAGATCTTGGTCAATATCTGATTATTATTGTCCCTTCCTGCTTGCTTGGGCTTTCTTTAGCCTGGTCTAACACTGAGATCCTTCTGAGTCGCTACTGTATCCTGCATTTTATCTTGGTGGAGGATGCTTATCCTGTCACAGAAGCAATCAGGGTCAGCTTTTCTCTGCCATGGCAGATCCCACAGTCATCTATGGCTCTCATCTCAGCATCTTTGTTACACAGGAGTAAAGGGACAACCTCCTCTCTGACCATGCCTCCTCCCGTTTCAACCATACTGGGTACAGCCACTTGTTGGAAAGGGACTGCTCATCACAGTGATTGCTTCTCAGAATTGGCAACAGGAGGTGCCTATCCCAGTCACTTACCTGCTTCTCCTCCAATGGAGTCTTGAAGACTGTTTATTTCCTCTATACCCATATCCATTTTGTTCCCACAATTGTTAGGTTAAAGAATGGGATTCTCATTTCCATTTCTTATTTAATTAAAAGCATTTTATGTCATTTCCAAAAATTTCCCAGAGATTTTTGTCTTTCCATTTTCTTAAAGATATGTTTATGAGTAGACGTAGGGAGGCAGAAAATCTACTTACTGATAGGGAACACACATAGGAGGCTGTTTTAAAAATGCTAAGTACTGTACACCATGATTTAGATGGAGAGTCAGCGTTCTTGGGTATCTGTGAGTTCGCAAGGCTAAGAAACTCTGTAGCACTTCTCCATGAAATGGCAGACTGGAAATTAATATTTAAATCAATTTCTAATGATACATGATTTCTTTCATGATTAGAGTTACTATTCTTGGAAGTGGAATATGCTAGTCTTATTCTAAGTTTTGGAGACCGTTAACTCTGGCACAATAATTTAGCTTTATCCCTTTGTGTACTAACACTTAACTCTTTTGCTGTAATGTGTCTGCTTGACAGTCTGCCTGCCCTTTATTTTATTTTATTTTTTATTTATTTATTTTTTATTATTTTTTTAACCAAGAACATGTATTGGTACATTGTCCATATATTGATCACATTTAACATGTTTGTTTTGTACCTGTATATGGTGTCTCTTGGTTCTCCCCGCTCTACACTCCCCTCCCTTCTGTTCCCTCCATCCCTATTTACAGCCCTTTAGATCTATATGAATTCAGAGAAGGGAGCTCATTTTTTCTCATACTTGTGCATCCCCAGCAGTCAGCTTTTACTGGCACACAGTAAGTGCTCAAAAGTTGTTTGGCGAAGAGTCACCATTCAGTCCTATAGGTAATCAGTAATATTTCACTTTAAAAGTGGTAATATTATAAAAGGCCACAAGATGGGCTCATTTCACTGTGAAAGTTGTGAAACACTCCTGAATCATTATATTAACATCTTTTGTGCAAGAAATAAGAAAGATATCATATATTGTTTCTGAATCTTAGGGAAGAACTAAAATGCTTTTACTGGCAGTTTCTGGCAATGTTTAGCCATTTCTTTATTCACCTAAAAATCATACGAAACAAAAAAAATCATGTTTTCATTTAGTTATTTTTCCCTCTTGTGGCTTTGAAAAACATTAAGATTTTATCTTTATTGCGTTCTGTATTTTCTTTACTACAAAACTGAGCTATATATCTTGCTATTTATAGAATAATACATTATATTTCTTAGACTGCAAAATGGTGTTTGTTTGTCACTTTTTTTCATTCAAAACATTAAGCTTCACTAAATTGAATAGCTCTTTTATCTAAATAATGTATCTTGAAAATTGACTTTATACCAGACAGTGCCAATTATAATCTTGAAAGATATAATTTCTAATGTCATAATCTCAAATGTTGAAATCCCCTAAATCTGTGTCTCAAGTGATTAAAACCCAGAATGTTGAAATTTTGAAAGCCAAAATGCTGAAAAAACCATAATTCCTATGATGGGGAGAGAAGGGGAGGGGAAAACACTATGTAAGAGGAGTTGATAGCCCATTTGGGGAAAATTAAGTGTGAATATATGCTCTATGCCAAAAGAAAAAAAGGTCGCTACTATGTTCATTACAATACAAGACTTCAGAAATATACTTAACATGAAAGTCAACCAACTCTTATATACTATCTCTTGCAACTTCATCATCTATCCTATAATACCTTTTTAATTACATGTGAAATTGTTTTTTAGTTTTCTTTTTTTAGTTTTTGTCAGAAACTATTTTAAATTATCAGAATATGTTTTGCAATTTGCAGTGCTATGTATTAGTGATGGTTAAGGTGGGCTGTCAGTTGATTGAATTGGGAACTGCCCAGTGAAATATCTGGGTAGGTCACAGAAATATGGCTTTAGAGACTGTATCAGGTTCTTGCCCACCCCTTCCTCTCTGGTGCTGTTCCTCTTCTCTGCTTTTGGGGTTCCATGAACTAAGCACCTTTGCTGTCTCATGCCCTTCCACCATGATGCTTCTGCCTGGGAGCCATCCAACCATAGACCAAATCCACAGAAACAGTGAACCAAATTAAACTTCTTCTTCTTTATGTTGTGGGTGTTGGGTATTGGGTCCCAGTGATGTGAAACCTGAATAATACAATGTCTTTCTTTACATTGTTTCCCATACAGGAGGTATCAATTATTTAAAGAGTCTTAGAGAGTTCTAATTTGTTTTTTTTTTTTTTACAAATTTAACTCTGTGAAAATACATTTTCACAATGTTGACTTTGTGTATGAGCATAGTGCATGTACATAAAAGTATCGAAACTTCAGCAAATAAAAAAAATGTCTTTTTTGTACATATACATTTGGGAAAGATAAAGTTTCTCCAGCTCCTGACTCTTCCGGCAGTTGCATATATGGTGACGACACATTGGTTTTTGATGGATCTTGTCAAAAGGCTTGGGTTGTCCATCATGGTATTCAGGTGACTGAGGTTATAAAGCTGGGTGCACACAATTAGCCATTATAGTGATATTCATTAATATATTCTGTGTTTTAAACCTATTTCTTTATGAATACAGTTGCTCGTAACTGTTATATTTGTCCTACTGGCACAAGTGAATATGAATATTTATATATAATAAGCATACACCATAAAAATACTGTGTTCTAGAGGCTGGAGTTGTAGAGGTAAAGAAGAAAAGCTCACTTGTCTATGAGAGGTAAAATTTTAGTTGGAAGACAGAAAATAGTCAAATAAGAACAAAAGCAAAAATAAATTAGGGAAGCAAGAAAATATGAGATTGTGATAAAACAGAGTGTTTTGATAGAGTGGGACAGGCTGTGGCACTACTTTAGATGGCCTCTTTGAGGAGGGATAGTTGAGGGACGCTAAGAATGGTAAGGAGTTGGCCTTGTACAATTCTGGGGCAGAGCACTGTACACAGAGAGAGCAGCTGCGTGAAGGCCCAAGGCGGGAAGTGGTTACTGCTCTGTTTGGAAGGGAGGCAGAAACTGTGTGACCCTGAAAGATTCGTCCAATATCACTACCAAGTCTTTACAAACGGTTGATATTTTTGTCTGATGTCCTGGCTTCCTTTGGAGATAAGCAATCACTGGTGTGTGTCTTTATAACATTCACAAGGATTGTTGCTCATTTTGGGTGACTGGCATGAACTACCAGGCAGAAGAAGGAACTGTTCTGGAATTGGCTGCTCTTTAGCTGAAGAAAACATTCATCTTAAAAGGATTACATTCTATTAGGATGACTCCAAGAAAAACAGGACATCCTGGCACCTGTTGAAGCCATCATGAGACTGGAATGTTCTTGTTACACTCAGTATTTATTGTATGTTGTGTTTACTGCCAGGCACTGAGTATAAAGCATGAATGAATAAAGTTCCTGCCCTTTAAGGAACTTAAAATCAATTATGGCCAGGAGGTGCAGAATGGCTTATGTAATTTACACATGGTTTAATTCACTTAAGCCTACCTGGTATGACTAAATTTAGAACTCTTTTATTTATGGAGTATTTGAACAAATAAAGATGTGGCACCCATTTCCAGAATTTTCATTCTCTCCTCACAGTCTCAGCTGAGTTCTTTTTATACCAGAAATTCTTCTCCAGAGAAAGGATAGATATGGTTCCAGTTCTTCCTGCTTACAAAGATCCAGAAACTTACTGCCTGGCATCATTGAAAACTGAAAGACAGAATGGCTTATTTTTACAGTTCTAGTCTATAATGTGGGTTCAGACTTATACAGTACTTCCTCACCTCTGCCAGTTTCTGTCTGTAAGATCAGAGTTATTTTTTCACGGTTCCTTTCTCCATTAATCCCCACATGAAAATCATCATACGATGGATAAAATCTACTAAGAACAAATGGGAGTCTAGTTATAATAGGTTCGGTTGATTCTTTGGAAATATTTTCATGATTGAGGCTCCCTGGATGAAAAAGTCAGCAGAGAAAGAAAAGCAAACTGTATTGGTATGCTGACATTTTGACACAAGGGGCTGTGTCACCCGTTGTGTCTGTGGTGTCACTTACATCCTCACATCTTATTCATTGGAAAAATCATCTGAAAAAGATGATTGAGACTTCCGTAGAACAGTTATTTTGCAAGTTTTCCTTGTCACTGGAAGCATATAATATTAACATACTCTGTGTATGTTTTATTGTTCTTAATTAAAGTTTTATGGATAGTTTTATACCTCCTTACAATTTCTAGTGCTGCAATAGCAAATTATTGCAATCTTTGTGGTACACAACAACACACATTGATTATCTTACAGTTCTGTATGCCAGAAGTCTGACAGTTGGTCTCACTGGACTAAAGTCGAGGTGTAGAAGGGGCTAGGTTCTTCCTGAGAGTCCTAAGGGAGAGTCTGTTTGCTTACCTTTCCCAGTGTCTAGAGAGGCTGTCTGTACTACCTCACGCCATCTGTGTTTTCCCATCTTCAGAGCCAGCAATATCACTTCTTTATGACTTTCTTCTTTCAAGTTCCTCTTTAATCACAGCCATGCAGAGACTCTTCATTTCTAAGTACTCACACAATCAGATGGCCCCCAACCCCTGGATAATCTAGGATAAGGTAATCGCTATCTTTCATTGTCGATACCCTTAATCGAATTTTCAAAGTCACTTTTGTGACATAAGGTGACATATTTACAGATACTAGGGATGAGAACATAGGTGTCTGTAGGGCCATTATTTTACCTATCATGCCTTTCTCTAAAAAAATAGGATGCATTAAAAACAAGATGCACGTAACTCTTGTAAATCTCCTGTGTAGAAATCCTGCTGTTTCCAGTTTTGACATATATGTATGTCTCTGAAGAGAAAGGGAAAAATCCTCACTCTGTAACACAAAGTGAAGAAAAGTTTAATTTTGAATTTTAGACTCTTCTCTTTTTTTTGTTTCTCCTCTCTTTGGGACAGATACAGAAAGTGAGATGAATATCTATGTTTTTGTCTCTTCAGCTTCTCTCAGCTTCTCCTTGTAACAGGAGATGTTTCCTTTTTAGCTTTGGGTGGAAGGAGTGTTCTTATCCTGGTATTCTGGTAGAGTTTAATCATAGTACTGCTCTGCTTCTTTCCCTCAGGACTGTGCCCATGACCCAACCCTACCTGATTAGATTATCCTGTTTCTTCCACGCACTGTGATTGGTTCAGTAGTGAGCATTTAACCCAAACTGGGGGTAATCAGAGTAATTCTTTGGGATATTTTCCTAAATGGCTCTACGGGTGAAATTTTCTTTTTCTTTGTCGCAAAAAGCTGAAAATATGATTCAGAGCTCCTGGTGGTTCTGTATCTCTTACTACTTAGAGAAACTGAGAGACTGGCAAAAGGCAGGAAGAGATGGTCTCAGGGAGTTGCTCTCTGCAGTCTTCAAAGCTTCCTTGAGTCCTCTTTGATTATGTGAGTTGCTCATGTTTGTTTCCAATAAATTTCCCTTTTGCTTAACATAATTTGTTTCGAGGATTGTTTCTTGCACCTGAAAGAAACTCAATAAATATAGAAATTTTCTCTATCCTAATGCCTATTTTTTTTAAAATTTATTTATTTATTTATTTTTTTTAGGGTTAGGGTTACCCTAACCCTATTTTTCGTGTTATTCGTCCTGTTAATTCATTGAGTTTAAAGGTTAAATCCAAAATAGGGATATCTCTCATAGAATGAAAGACCAAGATATAATCAAAGGAGATTCTGAAATGGGTCTACATGACATTGCCCACATTAATTCTTTGGTCACACTCTCTGAAAAAGTTGTTCCTTATTCTATAGTTCATTTTGGATTATTCAACTCATCTAATTAGAGGGGATTATGTATAGATGCCAGTAATCCTATTAATACAGTGTGATAGGAAAGTTTGAAATATGAATAATTATTTTTCATTTCTGTTATCAAGTTTTCACAATGAAATTAAAATCCTTGAAATGAAATCTCCCTTCTCATTTCTTCTGATTTTGCTTCTGGAACTAATGTATTTTCAACAAAATCTTCAAAGCCAAATTATTGTAAACCCAGATCTCTCATACATCCCATTTCCCAAAGTTCAGTAGGTTATATGAGAACATTTCTAGTACAACTCTGTGCACAGGATATTGTGACACAAATACAAGAAGTGCTAGTTTTGCTGCATAATTTAGGCACTCTTAATAGCATATTTCTGACACAGAAAGACTGTTGATTGTTGTACATCCCTTACATCCAGCCAGAGGCCTTGTATGTACTTCCCAATGCACTGCAATGTGCAATTCCTAAGGGAACTGGAGGTTAGAAGAACAGCCAGTTAGCATATGAGGTCAAGCAATCAGTTCACTTTAAATCACAGAGGGGCTTAAGTACATGACTGAGCAGGATATCTTCTTTGTATCTTGTGTAAATGTAGAAACAATCCTTCAAGTGTAACATAGAGAGACTATCACCACAAAACAAAATTAGCTGGTACTCAGAAGGATGTAGTAGCCCTTGCCATAAGTACTAGATTCAAGGTTTGTCTGTTGAAGGTTTTCTTGGATGGGAGTCATATTTCACATCTCATGCTGTGAATCAGAACCAGAACTACTTAGCCCCTCAGCTAAGTGGGGACTGTGCATCCCCACACACATACTTTAAATTATTTATGTGATTGCTTACTATGTATTTGTTGAACATAAACTGGGTACTTGATATATAAAGGTGAATGAAACAGACCTGATTTCAGCTGTCATTGAGCTTGTAGTCAAGAGGGTTACAGACACCAAAGAATTGACAAATAAATCTGTAATTAAAAATGATCCTATGTGCTATAAAGGAAAAGGGCAGGTTGATAACAGTTAAATGGGTAATGAGAAAGACCTCTTGAAGAAGGTGGCATTTAATTTAAGATAATTTGAAGAATTAAGAAAATAATAGCTAAGGAAAACTATAAGGAAGACAGTACTAGGCAATAAGAGGAGCATCCTGGACAAGGAAGAAATAACAGTTATTTATAGAAGTCCTGCAGAAGCAAATAAATTGTAACTCTTAAGGAATCTTATGCACACTGTGATCTGGAGGTTGGTAAGGGATGGAGAGGCTAGTAAGAATATCTGAAAAAGGGCTAGCAAAGGCAGAAAGATTATACAAGCTTACACCTGTATTTCCCTTAAACCAGATTAAGAATTTTGAAAATGGGAAAAGTGGTGAACTAGTTTACATTTTAAAGAGATCAAATATATTCCCATTTGGAGAATAGCTTGGAGGGGATTCTAATCAAAGCACGAAGACTACTTACAGTACACTACACAGATGAGTCTGGTCTTTGAGTAGTCATGGTAATAGAATCAAATAGATTTTATATATATATATATTTGCAGATAGAATCAGAGATTTTAATTTTTTACTTTTTAAATTTTTTTTGGTGCTGGGGATCGAGCTGAAGGATCAGAGATTTTAGAGATGGGTTGGAAATAGGGAATGAAGTCAAGCTGTCTGCTTTGAGTGACTGGATAGGAAACGGTGGCATTCAATGATATGGAAAAGATTTCTGGAAGAAGAGATTTTTTGTAGATAGAGCAAGAGTTGAATTTTAAAATATTAAGCTTATGAATTTTAAGATACAAGCATTATGATCTGTGCCATAGAGACATCAGTGATGCATCTGAAAACAGCAGTCTGGAGTTCAGAAGCAAGGTTTGGGCTAAAGATTTAAACCTGAGATCAACAGCACATACAGTTTTTCTTTAACCTTTTGTTCTGAAATAATTTCAGACGTACAAAAAGTTAGAAAGACAGCACCAAAAATTGTGTGCATCCAGATTCCCACTGTTAACATCTTACTTAGCCATACTACAGTGGTCAACACCAGGAAATTACCAGTGATAAGTACTACTAGTTTACAAGCTTTATTTATGTTTGCTAATGTCCTTCTAATGTCTCTTTTGTCACCATCATCCAGAATCTAAATCTAGGGTTGCACATTGCATTTAGTTGTCATGGAATCATTCTTTTTGTCTTTCAGAATTGTGATATTTTTACAGAGCATTGTCCAGTTGTATTATACAATGTCCCTCAATTTGGGCTTAACTGAATATTTCTTTATACATAAAATACAAGTATACATTTTTGGTGAGCAAGATGCTTCGGAAGCTAAGGGAAGAGTGAAATTCTTATGTTGCTGAGTGGGAAGTTGTGATGTGAAACTGCCATCACTTACTTGAAAAGAAACCGCTTGCCTTGGCTGTGCTCCATTTCCTGCTTCTCCTTCCTGTGAGTTGGATGCAGGCATGATGGTGACCCGGCTTGGATCCTAATGATGAGGACAAAGCTCTTGAGGTAGTGGAGCAGTAAGATAGAACCTGGGTCTTTGAATGACCTTGTAGAAACAAATTATGTCACTAGCCTGGAACAGTTGCCCGTCTCTATGAGGGATAATAAGCATTTGTCTTATTTAGGTCATTGTATTCTCAGGATTCTTTTTCACAGCAGCCCAGACTGTGCCTTAACTAGTATAATGAATAAAAGAGTAACCGTTGAGCACCAACACGTGCAGAGGGAGGCCTTCCTACTCCTAACCATGAGAGTATTTCACTACTAAACCTGTGAGGTGGGGAAGAGGTGAGAGTCTAAGAAATACAGAAGCAGTTGGCCACACCTCTTTTCTGCTCAGATTTCCCTTCTGAAGCAAGCTTGAACTAGAATTGGGGATAACTTTAGAGTTTTGATTATTATGTGGGACCAACTATCTTAATTACTGAAATTAGATTATTCTTGGGACTACAATGACCAGAAGAGTTTACTATTTGAGATGGTGGAAAAAGTTATCAATACAGTTGTAAAATTTGGCAAAGAACCTAATAAAGTTATCAATGGAGTAATGGGGCTGGAATTATTTTTATTATATTTTATAAAGTTTCTTTTTAAAATCACATATAAATTTGAAATGAAATTATTGAAAAATAATAAACTACTCAATTAAACATTTAAAAATAATAGAGTAAACCCAAAAAGATACAAGAGAAAATAAAAGAATGAAAAAAAGTTAAGCAAACAATATAAAATCAATTAAACCAAAAGCTAATTCTTGGAAAAGACACACAGAATAGATTAACTTCTTTCAAATAATATAAACAAATTTATGTTAGTGAGTTGGGAAAAAACTAGAACAAATACTTTTCTAGAAAAATGTAGTTCACTAAAATTGATTAAAAAGACTTATAAGCACTAAAAAATGTAACACACATTCAAATATCTACACACAAAAAATAGCACCTGTCCCTGAAGTTTTCACAGATGAATTTTGTAAAGATTTTAAGGGAATAATAATTCCACTTTTATAAAATATGTTCACACAATAGTAAAAGAGGATGTACTCCTCAGTTCCTCTTATTTTCCAGGAACTATGATGCATAGAAACAGTTATTTAAGAAAGGAAATTAAAGTCCATTTTCATTTATTAATATAGTTGTAAAAATCCTAAATAAGATATTTTCCAGTGAATTCTACAACTGAATTTTTTTAAAAAAAAGGTAACTTAATAAAGCATGACTCATCTCAAGAATGATATATTAACCTAACTTCTATAAAATAATTTGCCATAATCATTGACTAAAGGAAGTTAAAATCCACTACCACAACCCCTGTGTCATGTACTGCTGCTAGAAAAAAAAATTACCACAAAATTTACTGGTTTAAAACAACAAATTTATCTAATTTTTCTAAAGTTCAGAAGCCCAAATCCATCTCGGTGTGGGAAAGTCAGGTTGTTGATAGGGCTACATTCCTCCTGGAGGCTTTAGGGCAGACTCTGCCTTTTCTAGCTTCTGTCCATATTCCCTGGCTGTGACTGCACAGTGTATCTTCAAAGTCAGCATGGTACCATCTGATGGTCTCTTTATTTCTGACTCTGATCCTCCTGCCTCCTTTTCGTAAGAAACTCTGTAATATCTTTGCCTCACCCAAGTTATCCAGCATATTTTCCCCATCTCAAAAGTCTTCATTCCATCTGTAAAGTCTTTTTGTCATTTAATACAAATATTCACAGACTCTTGGGATTACAGCATAGATGTCTTTGGGAGCTATTTATTATTTAGCAGCTTAGAAAAGTAGCTTGATTAAATCGAACATGTATTGTGATTTCAAAATAGACAACAAAAATAAAATTTAGCCATAGGAATAGAAAGATACTTCTTTAATCCAGTACATAGTATGTTTAGGAACATTTTTGTTAGTCAGTAGCTATACAAGAATTCTCATTATCATTGCTTCCATTCAATATTGTTCTGGAGATCTTATCTAGTGTCATAAATAAAATAGGTAAATAAATGGTAAAGCACTAGATAGGAACCAAAAATAGTTTTAGATGAAGTTACTTTCCACATAGAAAATAAAATATATTGTATGTATAAATAGTAGAATTGATACGAATAGCATAGTTACTAGAGAAGATGAATTTACCGATATTAATATTGTTTTTACATACCAGCAGCAAGCAAGTAGAGGTTGCAAAATGTAATTTTTAAAGTTTTACTCAATTGTTACCTCATGTCATACACAGATATCCATTCCAGGTAAATTGAGGGCTTGAATGTTTAAGGCAAAGGTATGAAATTTTCAGAATGCAATATGAGAAACTTCCTAAACATGGAATAGGGAAGGAATTCTTAAATACGATTTAAAAATAGTAATCCTTATAGGAAAAGACTGAATTTAACTATTTTGAAATTAGGAACTTCTCCATCAAGAGACATACAAAGGCAGTGAAAAGGCAACTCACAGGTGGAAAGATACTTTTCAACACATATAATTGAGCCTGGATTAATATTTAAAATACACAATGATCTCTTACACATCAATGAGAAAAAGGAATACCCAACAGAAAGATGAAAGATTTGAATAGGCATTTCACAAAAGAGGAGCTTCAAATGGCTAACAGACATAAAAAATTATTTAGATCATTCAAATTAAGGAAATACAAATTAAAACCATACTGAGATAACACTGTATATCTGACAAAACTGCAGAATATTAAAAAGCCTTTTCATATGTGGGATGCAAGTATGGGACACACACATATCACATTAAGAGAATAAAGAACAAAACCCACAAGATTATCTCAATGGATGCAGAAAAAGCACTTAACAAAATTCAACATCTTTTCATGATAAAAACTCTCAACAAATTAGATATAGAAGGAATGTAGCTCAACACAATTAAGGCCATATAAGACAAGTATACAGCAAACATTACATTCAGTGATGAAAAGTTGAAAGCTCTTCTTCCATGATCAAGGGCAGAACAAAGACTCCCACTCTCGCCACTTCTGTATAATAAAGTACTAGATGTCCTAGTTTGAGCAATTAGGCAAGAACAGGAAATAAAATTCTTTCTTTCAAATTAAAAAAAAGGAAGATGTCAGATTGTTTCAATTTGCATATATAATTTTAAACATAAAAAGCCATTAAGACTTCAAAAATGTTAGAACTAATAAATTCAATAAAGTTACAAGACATGAAATAAATGTACAAAAATGAGTAGCATTTCTATATGCTAACAATGAATTATCTGAAAAAGAAATCAAGAAATCAAGCATTAGTTACAATAGCTAAGACATGAAATTTTCAGTGTCCATTAATAGATGAATGAATAAAGAAAACGTGCTATATGTACACAATAGAATACTATCCAACCTTTAAAAAGTGGGAAATCTTGTCATTTGTGACAACATGGTTGAACCTGGAGGGCATTATGCTAAGTGAAATGAGTCAAGCACAGGCAGATAAATGCTGCTTGATCTCAATTATATGTAGAATCTAAAAAAGTCAAACTCATAGAAGCAGAGACTAGAAGAGTGGTGAGATGTCACTGGGATAGTTTGGAAGAGATTGGAGAAATTTTAGTGTAAAGATACAGAATTTCAGTTAGGAAGAATGTTCAAGAGGTCTCGTGTACAATTAATATCTTGTACACTGAAAATTAGTAAGTGTTCTTACCATAGAAATATGTAATATAATATATGTAATGTAACATATGTATTAAATAGCTTGATGTAGCCATTTTGCAATATATGTATGTCTAAGTATCATGCTATAAAAATATCATGCTATATACCATAAATATATATGTCCAAAATTTTTACTTGTCAGTTTAAAAATAAGTAAAGGTGTGGATATAAAATTTTAACCTTACATCAAAATTTTCAACAGTATGGAGCAACAAAAGCTCTCAAATAACTTTGGAGTGTAATCTAGTATATTGCACTGGAAAATAACTTTAAATTCAAACATAAGCAAACATTATCATTTCCACTTCCAGACATGACCTTAGAGAAACTAGAACATTTTTCCTGAAAATGCATGGATTTCATTGTTCATAACAGGATTGTTTATAATAGCCCCAAACTGAAACAACCTACATTCTCATTTACAGCAGGATAAATATAGTTTGGCATATTCATACACAGAAGTACAGCATGGCAGTGAAAATGATTGAACAGCTATCATATGCATTGATAGATCTAAATTGAGAAAAAATGTTGCTATGGGTTTTTTTGCAGAGTTAAAAGCCATCAAAATCTAATCAATATATTGTTGATGGATAGGTAAAAACACTGTAAAGAAAAGCACTGGAATGTTTAATACAAAAATTAAAATAGAATTTATATCTATTTTAAGGAGGAGAGAGGGGAATAAGATCTGAGAGGAAAATACTAGATTCCAGTAAGTCCTGCTTCTTGAGGGGAAGGAAGGAGATAGGTGTTGTGCATTACTGTTTTTAAAACTATGGTTTTCATAGAACCTTATGTAATATGATTCTTCCTCTTTCTTTCACACCCACACCCACACTCAAGAAATTCCATTCAATTTAGCAATAAACACTAAAAGATTTTTAGAAATAAATCTGCAGAAAAACTCATAACTTTTGTAGAAGAAATTCTGAAATTTTCTTAAAGGACATACCATGAGACAATAATTGAACAACTGTGGCATTGGAACGCAATATAGTGAGAGCTGAGCATTGAAAGATGACAGTTTTAAAATTACTTTAGAGGTTAGCACAATGTTTCCTTTTTTGATTTTGCTTTTGATGGATCTTGATACATTGACCATAAATTCTGTGGAAAGCTAAAGGACTCAGGTTAGCAAAGATAAGTTTGAGGTACAAGAAAAGAGAAAAACCTATTCAATAATTTATGTACAACAGCTTCCTGTGAAATAGAGACATAGCTTATGATGGGGATAGTCTAGCTCAGAGTGTCTCTAATATGCCTATTGGTAAGAATCACCTGAGATACTTGTGTAAACTACAGATTTCTTTGTCAAGTAAGAAACCAGTTGAATCAGATTCTCCAAGGGAGGGGCCTGGGGAATCTATATTTTCAAAAAGAACTGCCCTGGTGATTCTTAAGATTTGTCAATGTTCCAAGACTTAGCTATTACAAACTGTGTTGCTATAAACATGGTCGTGCATATATCACTGTGGTACGATGTTTTTAATTCTTCTGGGAACATACTAAGCGGAGGAATAGCTGGGTCAAATGGAAACTCTAGTTGTAGTTTTTTGAGGAATCTCCACACTGATTTCCACAATGGTTGGACCAGCCTACATTCCCACCAACAGTGGAGGAGGGTTCCTTTTGCCCACAGCCCCGCCAGCATTTGTTATTGGTTGATTTTTTGACGATAGCCACTCTTTCTGGAGTGAGATGAAATCTTAGTGTTGTTTTGATTTGCATCTCTCGAATGACCAGTGGTGTTGAACACTTTTTCATATATTTGTTTGCCATTTGTATTTCTTCATCTGAGAGGTGTCTATTCATTTCAGATGCCCATTTTTGGATTGGGTCTCTAAATTTGGGGGGTCTGATTTTTTTGAGTTCTTTGTATATTCTAGATGTTAGACCTTTGTCTGAGGAATGGTTGGTAAAAATTTTTTCCCACTCTGTGGGTTTTCGTGCCCAACAACTAATGAATGGCTAAAGAAGATGTGGTTTTTCTACACAATGGAGTATTATTCTGCCATAAAAAAAGGATAAACTTGAGATATTTATAGGTAAATGGATGTACCTTGAGAGCATACTTTTAAGTGAAATAAATCAAACACTCATGAGTACATATTGAATTGTTTTTCTGGTATGAGAAACTGTAAGCATAAGTAAGGACAAAAAAGTATAATAGATACTAAGTAAAAGAAATAACATTCAATAGGGAGGAGAATTAGAAAGGCAGGAGGGGGAAAAGAAGGAGAGGATAAAGAAAAGAAAGGAATAAAAGGGGAAAAATGTAAATAAAGCTACTGTAAATAGGGAAGGGGGGGAGTGGACGTGAGAAGGGGATGAGAGGGGTGGGGAAGAAGAAGGGGAACCAAGATGTATCATGTACAGGTACAAATTAACTACAATGAATGTGATCACTATGTATACAATGTACCAATACATGTTCTTGAAAAAAAAAGATTTGTCAATGTTGTACAACAGTGATCTTTCTTAAGGAATAATCACTTTTAGAAAGAAGAGGGTGATAAAACACATTTTTTTGGGAACAATTAAACTTAACTTTAAAACAATAGTGATCACCTAAAAAACACGTATTTTCCATATGTGTGAAGAATTTGCATAGCAGTTTGAGATGATCAGCTTTAGTTATTAAATGATTCTTCAGGAAAATTCTTTGTAGATATGTCTAACTTGCCAAGTTAAAAAAGAAAACTTAAAATACTGATTTATGAGAGTTGAAATATTTATTGTATTAGTTGGCCCAGATATGTTTTTATTTCCTACATTTATTTTTGTAGGAGAAGGAGATACAACACTATTTTGATTTGTCAGTCTGTCCAGGATTTGGGACTTATCTGTTTGCATTTGTTGCAATCATGAGAGAAGCAGACATAGAATGTGGTAGAGTAATAGTAAACGTTTCTCTCTCTTCTGAATTTTCATAGTCCTTCATTTGTACCTTTTTATTGAGCAGTTTTTCTGATTGTGTTTTTTAAATTACACAAATAATATGTGAATATATTCTCATTGTAGTTGGTTGAAACAATTAAAGACAGTAATTACTCCCATGTAGTCTATGTGCTTACTTCTTGGAGTAATTTGTTTCCTTGATTACCTCACATAGTTCTCAGAATGCTCAGAATTTTTGTGACACTATAATTATTTGAAAGAAAGGAAATCCAGATTCGTACATCTCGAAAACAGCAGAACCAGAATTTGAACACATGTCGTTTGACTCCAAGGCCTACTCATGCTGACTTTTCAATCCGATCATCAGCAGTACAGGGAGGAAGAACCTTAGTCTCCCTCCCACCTCAGCTTCTCTCCCACTCTCTGCAGTTTTGCTGTACCCCTTCTGATTCCCCTTGGATGTGTTTATATACAGAGCTGTACACACACATATGCCTTTAATTAAAAACAATTTTTGCTACTTTTTTGCATAGTAATTCAGATTTTAAAATTTCATTACATATAATCTACTACATTTCAAAACATGGCTAAATATTCTATAACATAGTGTAGCAAAACTTTTAAAATTTACCATGGGAATACATAGCCCCTTTCTAACGTTTCTCAATTATATACGGGACTTCAATGATCATCCTTGTACCTAACTTTTCCCAATTATATACGGGACTTCAATGACCATCCTTGTACCGCTTTGTGTGTGGTATAAATATTTCTGTAGGATAGACTCCGTGAAGTGGAATTTCTCATAAAAATTGTATGAGCAGTTAAAATTTTGATAGACACTGCCAATCTATACTTCAAAAGGCCATGCTAATTTATACTTTCAAAATTTATGAGCGTGTCCATTTTCCTGTACCTTACCAACATTTAATATACATTTCTACAAACTTTGCCAATCTGATGAGCAAATTATATTTGTTACTTTAATTATCTCTTGTCTTTGTATCTCTACTGATATAAGGGGCAGTACCTGACTTACAGTAAAATTCAGTGTATAAGAATTGAATGAGTGGCAGAGTGGATATATTGGTCATTTGCATTTATTCTGTATTTTGTCTGTTCATATCTTATCCCATTTTTACACTGATCCACGTCTTCTTTTTATGTGTATAAGAACTCTTTATGTATTCTTAATAGTAATCATTATTATATATGTTGCAAACATTTTATTTATTTATTTTTGGTCTGTTGCTTGTCTTTACTTTGTTTTGGGAAACACTTTATTCAGAGGATTTGATTTTTAAAATATTAAATTTAAATATTTTTTCTTTATGCATAGAAAAGCCATTCCTAGCTCTAAGGATTATAAAGATGCTCTAACATAATTTTTCTAATATTGCATTTGTGTAGTTTTATTTTGTTTATATTTCTTAAATTCATCAGACATGTCTTGTGTATGTATTTATATTAAGTCTGACTTTATATTTTCCTAAATGGTGCCAATAATTATCTTTCTGGAAAAAAAGCTATCTTCTTTCTGCACTGATTTTAAACACAAACCTTATCATACTTACATTTCCCTATATTCCTGGTACTTTTTTTGGGACTCTCAGGGAATTTGTAACTTTTAAACTCGTGCATAAATATCTTTGAATGTTATATATTTATTTAGGAATCGAAGACTAATTTTCTCGAATACAGGGGTCCATCTTACTCAGCATTCATATTTAAAATACTTTAGAGGACAATGTCTGAGTTGTGATATGCCGTTGGCAAACATTTACTAAACGAACCACGGAAGTAGATGAGAGAGTTAGGGATTACTTTAGGGATGAAGAATCTGATGGATTATATGGAGGCCCATTGATGGATTAGAGAAACCTTAAAAAGTTTGTCATACATCTGAAATTCTACCCCCCTATTTTTAGAAGATCCCTGCTTAATTGGCATTGCATTTTTAACTTGGCATTATAAAGACTGACACTTGTGTTTGCGGGAAATTAGACCGTCCCATTTCCACCACCATAGAAGATCTAAAGCTATTTTGTGACTAAGGCTATGAGTCCCTACCTTTAACTTTCTTAGCAGCTATACCTTTTATCAATAGATCTGATAAATCCAGGCTTGTTCCTCTGACACCTTGAGATCTGGATATTTTATGGTCAGTAATTAAAGAAAATCATCCCTGGTCTTATCTCCTGCATCATCCCTTCACTGCAAAGAATTCCCGGGGTGACTTCTGAAAGCAGCCTTTCAGGAACTCAACCTAAAAGGACTTGCTCAGATGTGAAGCACAATAAGAAGAAAAGCACACTTTCAGAATAGAGTCAGGGAACCTCTAATAAATAAATCTTTTAGAAAGTTTCATTGGTTTTTCGATCTGTAAGAGTACTTTTTTCCAGAGCCTCACAAATTTAGATTTTCTAAAAATTGCCCCCATATATGATCATCTCTTAGAAGTGGCAGAATTGAATTTTTGCTGATGGAGAAACCTATGCCCTGGGTTGCAAACTGATTTTCTTCATATTATCTCAATCTGAACTTCTCTTGTTTCCCAGTTAAAAAGTCCTCCTTGGGTTTCCAGCTTGTACTATATCAAAACACCCTCCCTACTGGATTTTCCTTGAATTATGCTGTTGTCTCTAAACCAAAGTCTTCCCTGGGGAAGAGATGAGTGCGTAGTTTATCCATATCACCTGTGATTTAATGTTGTATGACTCTCTTAGATTGTGAGCATGGGCCAATTGTTTGAAAAACACTTGCTATGGGAGGAATCTCTTGAGAAAGCCAATCCAAAGATTTCCTCTTGGTGGAAGGAGCTTCTGGGGAAACAAATAGTGAGGTAATGATTGTTAGATTGTATTTTTTAAAAAGCATGTCTAGATAGGTTATTAGACTCATTACAAGATGACTGTAAGCTAGGTAGTGTCACTCTAATTACTTAAAAGAGTTTGAATTTTGTGACCGCTTATCAGAAAATTGCTTCATGATTGTATCATGAATAGTAGATATTTCCCAGAAGGCTCCGCTTTGTATTCGTATCACAAATACTAGGTATTTCCTAGAAGGTCCTGCTAATTACATAAGAATGCAGAGTTCTGCCCCATCTCAAGTAGAGGGTCATTTTCTTTTCTTTCTTTCTTTTTTTCTCACTGAGAAACTCTTTTTTTATAGAATCATCTTGATCAAGAAAGTTTATCTTATTGCTTTTTTACCCTACGTGTATTGGTTTTGTTGCTTAGTTGCTTTTTATATCTTTTACAAATGGTGGAAATTTTGTATAGATTTAATTTACACTAGAACAAATGCAGAAATACTTGTGCTTGCATTGTTATTATTCTATTAAAAGATCTTTTTGGTTAATTTCTGAAAGCAGGTTAATTTGGCTAATTTCTGAAACATTTTGTGTATATTTTATAGTTGAATATACATAAAAATAAATGTATATCCCACCCCTATCCCTCAGCAAGCCATTACTCTATTGCTGGTGTGTCTTAAGAAATGTAAAACGTACATATAGTATTATACAGAGTGGCCCATGTAGATTTTGATTGTTAGCCACTTTAGATCAGGCCATTTTTGTTTCTGCATCTGTTTAATCTCTTTTTTATGCTTTAAACTTCGGAACGGCAGGATAATATAGCTTTGTCATCATTCTGTGACATGTTCCCATTGTTCATTGATTTTTTTTTTTTTTTTCCTGTGGTGCCGGGGATCGAACTCAGGCCCTTGTGCTTGCAAGGCAAGCACTCTAATCACTGAACTAAATCCCCAGCCCCCTGTTCATTGATTTAAGTAAAAAAAGTTGGTGGGAATGTAGACTGGTCCAGCCACTGTGGAAATCAATATGGAGATTCCTCAAAAAACTACAACTGGAGGTTCCATTTGACCCAGCTATTCCCCTACTGGGGATCTTCTCAGAAGAATTAAAATCGTCATACCACAAGGACGTATGCACCACCATGTTCATAGCAACACAATTTGTAATAGCTAAGTCTTGGAA
>PVJO010014330.1:0-48648 GCA_004026905.1 Hystrix cristata
TGGCCACTGACCTTGACCACGGCCTCATCTGGGCAGCAGCTTGTCTCAGGCCTGAGACCATGGCCTGGGCCAGCAGGAAAGGGAAGAAATGTAGCCCCCACTTACTGGGTGCCCGTGGTGGGCTCCCTGGCCACTGACCTTGACCACGGCCTCATCTGGGCAGCAGCTTGTCTCAGGCCTGAGACCATGGCCTGGGCCAACAGGGAAGGGAAGAAATGTAGCCCCTACTTACTGGGTGCCCGTGGTGGGCTCCCTGGCCACTGACCTTGACCACGGCCTCATCTGGGCAGCAGCTTGTCTCAGGCCTGAGACCATGGCCTGGGCCAGCAGGGAAGGGAAGAAATGTAGCCCCTACTTACTGGGTGCCCATGGCAGGGAGGGTCAGTGACACCTGAGCGTGCAGCCTGGCCAGTGTCAGCCCACACACCCATAGCCTGTGTGGAGTTTGGGCATGTGCAGTGTGCTGGGGAAGAGAGACATTTAAACTAGCCACGGGAGGTGCTGTGGTCCCACAGCAGATCGCCTCTTGGGGACAGTGGACATGCAGTGCTTCCTCTACTCTCCACTGCTTTGTTCCCGATGCTGAGCTCCCTCTCCCTTAGGTCGGAAGCTGGAATTTAACAGGCACTGGGGGCCCACACAAGCAAGCAGGAAGCAAGGTGATTGTACTGGTGTTGGGGCTGGTATCTAAGAGGGCAGCTGAACCCCCAGGGACAGAGCAGCCGTGCCCTGTGGGTGGGGCTGTGGCATCCTCGTACTCAGGACCCCAGAGCCCTGAGGAGGAGCCATGGAGCAGTGGGATCCCCTTCCCCTCCTCCTGCTCCTCAGGGTCTGGGGCGTCTTGCTGCAGCCCTCTGGACGGGTCTACCGTGCCGCCCAAGCACTGTGGCCTGGCCCTTGCGGGCATCCACCATGCTGGGCCCAGTTCCCTAGTACTCCTCTCCACAGCCCACGTGCCATGCAGGAGACCCCGCCTGCCTGAATCCCTTGTGTTTGTAGACGGCGACATCAGGGCAGCTCTTCGTGAGGTTGGTCCAGCAGGTCAGCCTGGGCCAGGCCACACTGGTGATGCGAAAAGGGCCTGGATGGTGGGTGCAGCTGCTGAGGAAGCAGTCTGCCCAGGGAAGTGGTGGTGGTTCTTAGAAGACCTACCTGGTTGCCCTGAGCAGGGCGAGCAGCTTGTGGGTCAGGTAAGACGACTTCTGGGAGCTCAGAGCAAAGCTACACACTGCTCTGTCTGGTTGAACGACCATTTGCTGGGAGTAATCAAGTCGCAGTGTACCTGTAGGAGTTGTGACCCCTCCTGGCTCAGGTCTCTCTCAGGGCTGTCTCCAGCACTCCAGCCCTGTGTCTCCCTGCACAGGATGGATCACAGCTTGTCACACACGTGTGACACCTGGTGTGTAGAAGGGGCTTGGGGATTATCTGCAGATGAACGTGAAAGGGTTTTGCATGTGTGCAGGAGATCTTGCAGGTGCTGGGGGAGAGGCCTCCCCATTTCCAGATCAGAGGGTACTTTACCCAGAAGGGCCTGGTAGCTTTGGATGACATAGAGCCTCCTCGAGCAGATGGCAGGACCGAGAAGGGTTGAGATGGAGGTGGAGGGCTGGTGCGTAGGGTGTTGGCAGGCCGTAGATCAGGCAGTGTGGCCTGCATAGTTTAGGGTAGAGAGTTGAGACTGTAATCAAAAGTCAGCAGAGAGCCATTGAGAGGTCTTCAGCAGACCTGACCGGGTGCATTTCAAAGACACTTGTGCAGCTGCGCCCTGGAGGAGCAGATGGAATGGTAGATGCAGAGAAGGGTACAGGGCTGGGGAGGAATCCACGGAGGGTCTGCGGGGCGAGATGCTGGCACAACTGCAGGCTTGCCCTGATGGGCCTGGGTGAGGTGCCCAGGGTGGGGGTTGGGCAGGGGTGGCACCAGGACGGGGCAGGCCCAGAGGGAGGAAGCTGAGTGAGACCAGGCTGTCCTCGGTATCCAGCTGTGCCCCTCCCGCCAGCGGCTGGCCTGCACACTCTGCAGCTCTGATGAGGGTGACTGCTGGGCGAGGCATTGGTGCAGAATTATTACTCAGCTCTGGCCCAAGAGGGAACTAACGCTCGAATTGATGCTGGATGTGGCGAGCCTGAGTGTGGGCCAGTCATTTGGCCCAAGCCGAGCAGTGGATTCCTCAGCCTTTTCTGTGGAGAGAATCTTACTACCTGGAGATGGGCTTTAAAAAACCGAGGCTCCTGCCTACTTTGCACCATAACTGATTGACCTGCTGGTACACTGTGAGCAGTGAGTTGCCCGCGGTGATCTCTGGATCAGCTGTTTGCTGAGCTGGTACCTTTAGACGGAAATGGAGCCACATGACGCACCTATTATTTATGTGGGTGGTGCACGCTGCTGTTTGAAACCATTAGCTTCTCCTTGGCTAATTAAAAGCCACATTTTTCTTTCTTTCTTTCTTTTTTTTTTTTTTTTTTTTTTTTTTTTTTTTTTTTTTTTTTTTTTTTTTTTGTACAGTAGTGCAAGTGTTTGGACCTAGGGCTTTGCTCGTGCTAGGATCTGCGTCCCTGGCCCTAAAGCCTTAATATTTTTGGTGAGAAATCTCTAATCACTGAAGACATATTTTGTACCTTGTGTGTTTCTTGTTATATTACTGTTGCTTTAAGAAAACTGCCTGCAGGGCTAATTACCTTCCTAGGCAGTTTGCAGGCTGAAGTGGTCTTATCCCTCCTCTCAACCCATAGATCTTAAAGGTAAAGAGGATTCAGGGGAATCCTGTTCTTTAAACCAGATGACACATGCCTTCTCAGTCTACAAACACAGCTTGATGTTGTAACGTTTATAAAAGTTGTTCAAGTACATAAATTATATTCGATTCCTAAGTATATAAAGAATACCTTGGTGTTTGCTTTGAAATCTCTGTACAGCTAGAAATCTTCTTTGTCTCTTGGGAAAGACAGAAGAAAGCAGTTTCCTAATGGAGGCTTGACAGGTGATGGGTTAATATTTTACCTAATTTCCTGGTCCCTGCTCTGTTATTAGACTCCCAGTCTCCTGACTCCCGCAGTGAGTGTCGACAGGCCTGCCCTCTGCCCTCTTGGTTTCTGCTGGCAGCCCCCCTCTCCCTCCTGCTCCCCGCTCCGAAGCGACTGCACAGATCTCTCCTGCCACCCTGAGCTCACCAAGTCCTGCAGTGTGGCCCTCTTCTCTACTCTAGTAGACATCAAAGGCCATCCAGTGAGAGGGCCCGGGGCCGTGTGCAGGGCAGCCAGTGGGTGCTGCATGTTGTGGTGTGCCAGATGCCCCTGTTTATGGACTAGCTGTGAGCCTTGGTTGTTAAGTTTGAGGAGTTTTAGACCTTGGACCTGCTCGAGCTGCTGTCCCACCTGTACTCCAGCTGTGGGCCAGGGTAGAGATGGCTGCTTTCCTCAGAGGGGCACAGGCTGCCCCTCCTTTCTGCAGTACCAGAGATGTCAGCTAGACATCTGTGTAGTGACCCCTTGAGCAGAGGGGCACCAGGAACCACTGCCCAGTGGCAGCACAGATGGGCCAGTGCTGGAGTCCTTGAATGCCACCTGTGTCCTCCATTTGTGCCCTTCTCTTGAGGGCTGGACGTGGCCCCAGCAGCAGGGGGATGCTGCTGTCAGTTGTGTGGCTGCTTGTTGGGGACCAAGTGGAGTGAGGGGTGGTACAGAGGCCACTCTCTGGAGGCGGAGCCTGCTGTATGAGGGTTCAGGGAGCCTCATGCCTGTCCTGCTGCTTAGAATGTGATTGTCTGATTGTCCAGGAGCAGGCCTGGGCCACCAAGGGCTGGTGGGCAGTGTGCCCCATGGGGGAGCCTGGGCTGTCCAGACCAGCTCGAGCACACAGGCCCTCACCCCACCCGCTCCTCATGACACTGTGTGTTGCCTGCTGGTGTCCAGTCACTCTCAAGGGTGGGTGGGTGGCAGCCCTCATTTGGAAGCACTTGCTTCCCGGTTGAGTGGTCGCTCCGCCTAGTTTAAACCATGGTTATCTGCACACCATGCAGCAGCTCTGCACGTTACCTTATGGTCTGCAGTCCCACTGCTGCCCGACCCAGATTCCCGGGTCATCCTTGTGCTCTCCGTGGGCCCTGGGACCAAGAGGGACTGAGGGAACCCCCAGCGCCTCACAGGAGAGTGTGAGGGGAGCTGGTGAGATTCCGGTACTTCGACTCCTCAGGGTCGTGCCAGCGGCTCCTGCCCCGTGGCGGTGTACAGGGAGGGCTGAGAACAGGGCGACACCCTGTCCTTGCCCCGGAGCTGGAGGTGATATACTGCTGTGGCCTGTGTGGTCCTGGGGTGAGGACACAGTTTTGCGTGGGTCCCCTGCCTCTGACTGGTGGGCAGTGGTATGCATGGCTCGGGTGGGTGCTTAGGCGAGTAGCCCCTTTTCCCGGGGTCTGACTCCCCTGCCCCAGCCCCTAAGGTGGCCTTTCTCTGCCTGTGAATTACCCACACAGGAAAACAATTGGGCCCACATTGCAGAACAGCCCTGCTATTTACAGGGCAGAGAATGGGGACAGGCTGGTTCCACGACCTGTGGACAAGACTCACCACAGGGCCTTGTGTGGCTGCTGAAGAGCTCCTTGTTGTGGCCCAAGTGGGCCCAGCTGTCTGCAGCACATCCCCTCACCCTGTCCCAGACTGTATCCCACGAATGACAGTCCTTGAAACCCCTCACAGTCGGGACCACATCCCCAACAGGCAGGAATGGAGCAGCCAGACTTGACGGTACCCTGAGCGCCTGGCCCCAGGAGAGGTGAGGCCGACGGGCCGGGCTGTGGCCAGGCTTTCCTTGTTTGTGCAGCTGGTCCGAGCATAAGCCTTCCTTCGACCCGAGGAGGCTGGAGCCTGATGATGGCCGCCTGCTGGGGAACCGGAGGAGAAAGAGGCCTGGGCAGACTTGCCTCACACTGTGGGGCATGGCTGAGGAGCTGACCTGGTTCCTCCTCCTGGGCTGCTGACCACGTGCCCAGTGGGACACATGGAAGCTTCTGGCTGCTGGGTGGCCGGCTTCACGAATGCACTTGCCTCACGGGGTTCTATTTTTCACATCCGCTCTGTAGGGAGCGGGTCGGCATGACATCTCCTGGTGTGGTCTTGGCAGGGCCTTGTGCTGACTAGGCAGTGCAAGGCCAACTGCAGGCAGGGCCCAGTGGGACCTGCGGGACTTGGTGCGCGTGAAGCCAGGGCGTGGCAGCTCTGTGACACTGACCTAGGGTGGGCCCATGGACCCCGTGTGGCCTGCTGCGGTCTATAAATCAAGGTGCATGCTGGGCCCCGTATCCTGTATGGCCCGTGTGCACATCAGAGAACTGGGGAACATGCTGTCCTGGGAAGCGTGGGTAGGGGACAAGGGACTGGGGAAGTGGAGGGGCCAGAAACAACTAGAAACTGCAGCGCCTGCGTGGGAGCCTCCCCGACAGAATCCGGAGCAGGGAGTTGCGCCTGGGAACCGTGGAGGGCTGGCCTCAGATAGGAATTTACATGGGAATGGTCCTGTGAATGGGGGTGCGCTAATCCTTCCAAAACTGGGGTAAAATTTGCATCTGAATGGCTCATCAAGTCAAGATTCCCCGGAATGTGTGCGTTTCCTCGTAATTCCCCAGTCCTCTGAAGGCTTATTTGCATCTTTACTCACCAGCACTCTGAACCCCGCTGTGCCTCGCTGCTACCACCTCTCTTCTCCCAGGTGGTGTCTGTCCTTCGCCAGCTGCGAGGGTGCCTGTCCTGTGCTCTCCACCCACTGTCCCCATCCTCAGGGAGGCCAGGAGGATGTTGAGCTCTCAGGCTGCCTAACTTGGCCCTCAGATAGGCAGAGGGGTTTAGTGTAGACGCCAGATACTGCTTAGGAGACTTCACCTAAAAATCCAGTGTTTCTTCTAGAAAAAGAAAATCAGGAGTTGTTCCCATACCAAGCCTCACCCCCCAAGCCTGGAAGGTGTAGCTGCCCTTCAGACAATGTCATGGGTATTAGGTTTTCGGTTAGGTGCTCAGACAAATCACTGGGGCTGATAACAGCTGACCAGGAGGAGAGGTTTATTATCGGGGAGGGGGGAATCAGGCGACCATCCTCATAGGTTGAGAGATGGCCCCCTTATGGCTGGATCTGGGTCCTTATATACCATGTTTTCCCACGCGCAGGAACTCCGGGGAAGGGAAAGGGAAACTGGCCTCGGGTGAGGTGGACTTGTTAGGCTGACCTGTTTCCCACTCTTCCCCAGCGAGACCCTTCCCCTCCCCTTCTTCCCCATTCCGAGTCGCCATTACCCCCCCCCCCCACACACACACACACAAGACCACATCACCTGAGGCCAGCCCCGGTGATTTGTCTGAGCCTGGCCTCAGGTGATGTGGTCTTGTGACCCGTGGGGGGGGCCAGGTATGGCGACATGGAATGGGGAAGAAGGGGAGGGGAAGGGTTTCGCTGGGGAAGAGTGGGAAACAGGTCAGCGTAACAATGGGGAAACCTGTTAGATGTCAGATGTGCTGAGCTCGTGGTCTCACAACATTGAGGAATGAAGTCATGAACCAGAGGAGGAAGTTAAGCAAGTTTTATCAGAAATACAGTAAGTCCCAGACTTACGAATTGTTGTCGGATGGGAAGAGGGATTCAGAAAATATATCTCCAGGTTCTTTATTTGCGCAGGCAATGAGTTGCAAGAGCGAATTTTAGGGCATTGGGAAAGTTTATTTAAGTAACAAAAGGGAGACTGGTTTGGCCAGGTGGGTAAAATAACCAGCTGATGCTGCAATTAAGAATCTAAAAAGGCCTAAGAGACCAGGGAGCAGGGGGCAAGCGCGCAAGGCAGAAGGGAGAGCGCGGGGGGGGGGGGGGGGGGGGGGGGGGGGGGCGAGCCGGGGGGCGAGAGAGGCAAGAGCCGCAAACTCGTGGTGCCATTTATATTTATCTAGATTTGGTTCTCGTGAGAGTTGCTGGATCCCATGAGAAGAGGGGCGATTAGAATTTCGCGCCCCAGGCTGACGTCAGGTCAAAGCCACTCCCCAAGGTCATGTTCATCTTCCCAGCCAGGTCAGGCCACGCCCTAATCCTATATCAGAATGAGTTCCTTTCTGGGAGAACATTCATAAATCAGATTCATTCATAAGTCCAACCAGGTGACTTAGTCTTGCACACACTTGATACAGATACACAATATATATATTGTTTTGTGCTAGTCCTAGCAGTCCCCTCCACTGCACCACTGCTTTTCCTCTTGCCTCTGGAAGTCCTGGGCTCTGATGAGCACTGTACTGCCGTGCACTGTCGCACTGTGCAGTAAGCACACAGCAGCATGGCTCTGACACTGTCCAGAAGACGTGAGCTACTTCCAAGATTTGTTTGCGTCTACAAATGTTCATAATGTGAGGTCCGTTCCTACCAGTGAAAGTTTGCAACTGGACTGTTTGTAAGTTGGGAACTTTCCTTAAAGAAAGAAGAAGAGCTCCTGGATTTGCAGGAGGGGTCCCAAATGGGAGGCCACCAAGGCCCTTTGTCAGGGGTGATTTATGCAGCAAAATCACACTGTAAGTACAGCGTGGGTCAGACTACAGTCAGCCCATAAGATTACAGCTATAGCTGCTTAGCTAATACTGATCCAATAGGAAAAGAGTCCCGTAGCAAGGGTAGTGGAAAGGGATGGCAGTGTGGGTCTGGATATGTCTGAGACCTGTGTAGGCTCTCTGGGCCAGGTGGTGGTGCTGATCACAGTATAATCTCACAGGCTGTTTATCTCCAGGGAGGCCTGCAGGCCTGGCTGTTGGATCTCCATCTTGAGGCCCAGCTCTCTTCAGATTCACCTCTAGCCACAAGTCTGATGTCTTCGTCTTTTGTACTTCCTCCCTCCCTCTCTGACTGCCTGTTAGTTTCTGTCTAATTTAGCTGTCTCTGGTAACAGGACTTCGGCCCCCTGTCATCACCATAGCTTAGCTGTCCCGCCACCTTCCCCAGTGTGGTCCACGCTGGAGGCTGGATAATGGTCTCATGCAAGACTTCCACGTCCTAATCCCTGGAGCTGGTGAATGAGTTCTATTACATGAGGGAGGACTTTGCTGATGTGATCATTTAAGTAGACCCAGAATGTAGTAGTGGCAGGAGGGCAGAGAAGAGGGTACTCCACTGCCGGTGCAGCGCAGGGAAAACTCTTCTTCTACCCTCTTGGGTTCTGTTACTGGGGCCTGTGAATTAAACTGACATAAGACAGATTAGCAGGAGAACAGGCAGACAGACTGTAATATTTTTATGTGCACGGTCGCTTCACAGAAAAGAAAATACAGATGTCACCAGGAAGAGCGATTAAACAAAGAGTGATAAATCGAAGAGAAGTGAGCAGACGAAGGTGGGGTTTGGACTTCCAGAGGTGGCAAATTGTGTGGAAGTGATCAGGAAATGTATGGTGAGCTGGGATTGTCTAGGAAGATGCCTTCTTGGACGTTTACGCCTTGCTTTGAGGCCGAAAGGAAAAGGGCGGAGAGCTTTTCTGTTGTTGGTGTTCCCCGCTTGAGTGTGTGTTCAGGTCCCAGCCTGGCCTTGGGAGGGAGGGGCCAGGTGCCGAGGCTTGCAGGCAGCCATCAGACTGGAAGAGGCCGGGAAATGTGTTCCTCCTTAGAGCTCCTCACCAGACATCTGACATCTGGGACTGTAAGATGAGATGTATCTGTGTTGCCTTGAGCCACGAAGTTTGAGGTCGTTGTTCACAGGAGCCCCAAGACCCCAATATGGCTCCCTGGAGACATGGTTTGGTCTCGAAGGAGCTTCCCAGCCATGTAGGGAGACAGGGTGTACAGCCCCTCACTGAGGTGTGAAGTGGTGTGCCAAGTGGGTCGTGTGGGCGCGAGTCTCCTGCGGGACTGGCAGGGCACGTGCCCACATGCTGCCGCCGCCGCCGTCCAGGGCAAGCTCGCCTGGTGCCGTGTGGACGTCAGCACTGCAGGGTTGTGGCGGGCAGCGGGGAAGCACTGTGGCTGGCAGATAAGTGGTCTAAGGGTGAAGAAGGGCGAGGGGAGCCAGGAAGAAGGGGAGCCTGGTGGGGCTTTAGCAGCTACAATTCCACTGACAGGGAAACCTCTGTGCCGGGGCAGGTGCAGGCAAAAATGGTTAGGCCAGGAGCCCAGCACAGTGGTGCACACCAGTACAAACAGCTACTTGGTAGACTGAGGCAGGAGGATTGCAAGTTCAGGGCCTGCAGAACGGAGAGGCATGGTCAGGGCTTGACAGAAACCTTTTCCTCGTGTGTACCCTTGGGCATACCTGGGAAGTGGGACAGGCCTAGCGCCATGCGTACAGGGGGCCTGTAGCCTGGCCACTCATCGGGGCTCTTGGGCGGTAGCTTCAGGTGAAGGGTGCTCAGGACGTGGTGTGGTGGCCTAGTACTGTTGAGTATGGGTGGGACTGTGATCTCCCTGAACCTCTTTCTGTGGGAGAAGGGGCCCAAGTTCTGTTGTCTGTCTTCTCCCAGTTGTGAGAGTGGATCCTGGCCGGCGGAGGCTTGGACCATGGGGACCAGAACCCAGCTGCCCTGTGCTTCCCTGGTCTCTCTAGCCACCTCCCTGGGTGTCACCCTGGGCGGACGCACCTGGCTGTCCTTGGAACCGGGCATCTCTTCCGATGTATTTCTGGAGGATTCGGAAAGGATTTCAAGATGCAGTGGTACATCCTTGTAGCTGCAGGTTGAATGTTTGTTCCCAAGGCCACCACAGCCTTTTCCTGTGTGGCTGGGTTTTTCTGGCTTGTAGGAGACCTTCCCTGGAACTCTGTGCTGTAGCTGTGGGGTTAGAGCCTCTCCTCATTGTTCTTGCCGGTCAGAACAGCAGGGGGCCTGGCCTAGAGCTGGGGTCTTGGTTTCCTAGGGCTCCTCCATGGCAGGGACAGCCAGGGGGCCTGGGGCTGAAGCTGTGGCAGCACATGGGACCTGTGGTACGCAGCCAGGGAGCCGGCTGAGTGGCGCAGGGTGGCCCTGGTGTCAGTGGGCAGTACAGCACCCCCAGAGGGGGGGGCAATGTCTGATGGGGTCTCCGTGCTGTAGGGCATGACCATCTGAGACGTGAAGCCTGGTGTCCAGCATGCCTCTAGTGGACCTCGTGGTGCAGCTGGGGGGGTTGTATGCCCTAGGGTCCCAGATGACTGGTTACTGCCTCAGGCGTGCTGGCTTTGAAGCCTCAGACTCATGTATACTTCAGCTCATCCTCCTGGCTGCCCAGAAATTGGTCTCAGATATTGCCAGTGATGCCCTACAGCACTGCAAAACGAAGGGCACAGCCTGGCATCTCCCGGAGCAAGAGCAGGGACTGCAAGTACGCTCTGACCATAGAGGACTAGACCCCTGCCCTCAGGGAGTGCGAGGTCAGTGTGAGGAAGCCTCACTGCTTCACCTGAGCTGCCCAGCTCACACATATTTGCCTGTCCTTATATCCCCACACCGGCCTGTTTTCTTAATAAACTTTATTATGACAAAAAAAGGGTGAGATGAAGGTGGGGCGGGGCTCAGGCGATGGCGGCGGGGCCAGAGGACGCAGCTAGGTTGGAGATGTGGACCACAGGGAGCAGGGTTTGCCAAGGACAGACCCAGTGTTTGAGGAAGGAGAGGATGCTGTAGCCTCACTCCACACCCCCAAGACCCTCAGAGAAGGAGCAAGACAGGCTGGGAAGAGAGCTGGCCGAGGTGGAAGAGGAGATCCAGACTCCTCGGGTTAGCAGCATCCAGCAGAGAGGAAGCAGAAACGTGGATCGGTTCACTACAGGAGCAACATCAGGACACTGCCGAAGGGTGGCAGGGTGTGACGGCCACGTCCCTGCAGAGGAAGACCCCTGAAACCCCACCTCAGACTGGACAGAAGTCTTCCGCCGCCTTTTCATCCGTTGGCTTTGTCATCACTGTGGAGAAACTCGGTGGCTTTCAAATCATTTGAAGAAAAGGTTAAAAACTTAAAGTTTAAAGTAGGGGGAGCCAAGCCTGCTGGTGGTGATTTTGGAGATGCCTTGAATTCTGCTGCAAATGCTGTGGCACTGCGGCGGCCTCTGGAGCAGACCCTGGAGAGCCTGCGAGATTCCTGCCTCCGTCCCTCGACCCGCTGCCAGCTGCTGCCAGCAAGAGCCAGGCATGTCCCATCGGCATTTGTTGCCGTGATTTCCACCAGATGTGCTTTTGTGTAGCGTCACATGTTTCTTTGACCAGACAGTTTGTGAGTTAAATGGAAGGAGAATACCTTCCTCTCTCCTCCCAGGAGACACCCTGAACGTGCAGTCAAGGCCCTTGTCTAGGGAAGCGCTGTGCACAGACACGGGCACCAGAGTGATCTGAGGAGCCGAGGTGGTCAGAGTCGCTTTCCCACTTTACAGAATTGCTCTGTGTCTGAGGTGCTGGCACTTGAGTCTGCCTTCTAGGTGGGTTTCCCCTTCTTTGCTTCTCTGTATATTTGATTCCTAACTAAAATCCTGGTTATTAAAAATTTCTATGCAATTTTATTTGCATTTAAAGGAAGAACTTACCAGCTACAAATTTTTTTTTGAATAAACACTGTTTTCATATAAAGTAAGAAAAAGAAAAGCCAGCCTGAAGAAGATGAGTGCCTCCCCCCACCCTGCTCATGTGAGCGCCCCCCCCAGGTACCGGCCACAGTCAGACCCATGGCCAGTACTGCCTGGCACTGTCCACGGCCATCACGTCGTGCTTTATTTCAGAACACACGTGCAGTGCACACACACACCACATACCACACACACACCACACGTGTACACACCCATCTACCATGTGCACCACACGTGCCACACATGCATGTACATACATACATCACAAACATGCTGTACACATATAAAACACGTACTACACAAACACACATCACATACACACCTATACACAAGCTTACGCTCATACCTCACAAACACACATACAGACATAAACTGTACATACACACCATGCGTCACACACCTGCACGCACACACACGCACGTACACATGCATCCTGGTCAACCCCATCCTGGAGTTGGTGGCAGCAGATCTTGGTGGGGAGAGTGAGTCTTGGCCTAGGACCACATCCTTCCTTCTAGAAGTTCCTGCAGCCTGCCTCAACCTGGACCATGCCCCGCTCCCTCCATTGCTCGCATGTATGTAGGGGTTGGGGCAGCTGTGGAGCCCAGAGCTGGGAGGACGCGATCTCCTAGCTGGCTCTGGGTGCTCAGTCCCTTTGTCGCGTGTCCCTGCTGGTCTTGAGCATAAACAGGTGCAGGCACTCCGACCACGATATAGGATGTATGTGACCCCTGTCCTTGCATGGCAGGGTCTTGAGCTCATCACATGCCACTAAGTGGGGCTCTGGGCTGACACCCACATGGAGACCCAGGAGAGATAGGATCCCTGGCACTCCCATGCCTGTGTCTGGTGGGGGAGGGACATGTGTCCCTGTCCAGCCGAGTCCTGTAGCCCTCCCACCTTTGCCCTGAGTCTTCCCTGCTCTGCTCTAGGGCAGACAGCCATCACTTCTGTCATACCTGGTGCGTAGCAAGACACAGGGACAAGGGGCCTCTCCACTGGGTGTGGGAGGGACACTCGGCACAGGCCTGGGTGGGGGCAGTAGCCAGATCTGGCCAGGCTGCTGGTCTGAAGCCCTGTCCAGGATGCATTCCTGGGCTCAGAAGGCAACGTGGTGCACATGTGTCATGGTGCCCAGCAGCCATGGGCTGGAGCATTCGGGCAGCACATTCCCTGCCTGTGAGGACCCCTCTGGGCTGCCTGGTGACATGTGTGGTCCCTTCTGAGCTTCAGGGCCCTTGGGTCACCCATGTAAAGGTGAGTCCCGTGGTGACACCACCGTGCCTGTGGGTGTGCAGATGTGAATCCCCTGCTTCCTCTTTGTGTACACAGCCAGAAAGGAATGGCCTCATCCTGTGGTAATTCTGTGTTTAATTTTTTGAGGACCTTCTGTACCTTCTCTGCGGTGGTCACACTTTTGCATTCTGACCAGCAGTGTACAAGAGTTTCAGTTTCTCCCTTCCTCATCAACGTGGTTTTTCTGTTTTCCTGTTAGTGGCCACCCTGCTGGGTGTGAGGTAGCTCATTCTGTTTCAAACTAAAGCTTCAGTGTGGACAGCTGGGCCATTTTCACATGGTTATTAAACACCATTCTCCTGCGGCACCAAGGCCCTTTCTGTGCTCGGGACCTGCTGGTCCCCAGAGGTTGTGCCCCCGCCCTGGCTGCTGCTGCTGGGAGAGGGCACTGGACAGGCTCCCGACCTGCCTGCTGCACTGGGGCTTCTGCTCTCACTGCGTGGTGCTCACCGTCCTGCACCGTCATCACCAGTTGTCAGCCTCGTGCCCTCAGTCTCGGCCCCAAGGCCCCTAGCGGTCCTGGTGTGAGCCCAGCAGAGCAGGCGCTGGCTGGTCGGTGCCGCTGCTGTCCGCCGTCTGAGCAGTGCCCGACTCTGGCTCTCAGCGCACCTTGTGACATTTGTGCAAAACTTGTGCACAGTTTGCATCTGCGTCCTCGTGTGAGGTCATTCATCCATGTGTCCCTGAGACCTCTGTACTGAGCAGGGACAGCGCCTGGCACAGGGCGGCACCTGGTGGGCCGCTCTGTAGATGCTGGGCAGAGGCAGGGGTAAAGCAGGGCATGGCAGACCGATGGTTCTTCCCTGTGTCCTTTCCGTCTGTGGGTCCTAACGGATCTTCAGTTTGTCCGAGGCGCAGCAGCCAAGATCGAAGAGAGCCTTTTGATCTCATGAGATGGTGTCTCACCATGTTGTCCAGGCTGGTGTTGAACTTGTGGACTCAAACTGTCTTGCTCACTCGGCCTCCCGAGTAGCTGGACTGCAGACATGTGCCACCACGCCTGGCTAGAGAGGGCCTTTGGTTTGATACACAGCCAGCTCCTAGGCAGCAGTTACTGAGTACTTTAGAGTTAATCAGTGAAGTGACAGTCCAGTGAATGCGGGTATCTAAAGGGGCCAGTGTCTGTGGGCAGCTGCTGGCGAGGCGGCGTGGGCAGCATTCCGGCCCGTGCCCAGGACCTGCTCCCCAGTGGCTGGTGGCTGGAGGCTGGAGCTGCCGAGAGACAGGCCTCAGTGACAGCAGCAGTGCGTGAGTGGCTGCGGGGCTGCCCCACCTGGCTGTGGCTTCTGCAGCTGGTTCTGCATCACCTGTGTATTGTACCCTCTGTGGGTCTCTCCTTTGGAGCTTTGGCGTGTAAGGCTTGCAGACACAGTGGTACAGCGAGTGGTTCTGCATGGTGAGCAGTGCTGTGCTCGGGGGCTGTCCCCGTGCCCAGGGGCTGCCCCACAGACCCAGTCAGCGGCTGCCAGAGCCCCAGGAGCTGTGTGGGCTCAGGTTCCCTTGGGCCCCAGGGACAGCCACTTCCTTTCTGCCATCAGTCTCTTCAGAGGAAAAGTCACTGGAAAAAGGGCAGAATGTCCAGCCTGAGAAAGTTGGTTTTTAAATGGCTGCTCTTGAAAGGATTAAATGATCTCATTAAAGGCTTGGTAAATGACCCAAGTCATCCATGGTAGTAAATTATAATATTACTACGAATATTAGGAGTTAATGTTTTCATGCCTAGTAGTGTTCAGTGTAATCTGGACATCAGTGGGCACCAGCTTCACCTTACAGACAGAAACTAGGCTGACCTACACAGCTGGAAACCCAGATCCTGCCGTCTAACTGTGGCTGTCTTGTCGGGACTAACGGATAGTCTAAGAAGAAATTCGCAGGTGTGCAGGTAAACTGAGGCACGGTCCCATGAGTGGTAACACTATAGGCGAACCTGAGGTCATAAGGGGGTTTTAAGATGTGGATCCCAGTCTGGCTGAGGGAGATGGGGACATGGGGTCCTGAGGACAGCAGGGATGTGCTGCAGGGGGATTCAGGCCATTTCAAAACCAAGAAATACCTGCAGTGAAATATGAGAAGACACAGGGAAGGCCAAGAAAACATTTAAACTGTTGCTGACATTCTGCCGCCCAGCACCAAGTGCTGCTGGCATCTCCTTGTCCCTCCCGGAGGTCATTCCGCTGTGTGTGTGTGCGGTGGCATCCTGGTCAGCTGTGCTGCTCCCAGCTCCGAGACCCAGCCGTGCTCACCTGGCCACCCTGTGGGTCAGGAGCCCCCCGGAGCTCCGTGCCACCCGGGCCCTGCCCAGAACCTGACGCTCAGGACTGTTTTTGCAAGAACAAGCCTGCACTTACGTGCTGATTTATCATCTCCTCTTTGCATTTAATAATACAGTGTGTTCATCTCTCCTTGCCAAGAACATCACTGTGCCCGGTGTGTGTGGCTTGTGTTATGTGCTGTGCTGCTGTTTAACCTGTAGCCGATGGGCACACAGTGGGTGAGCTGAACATTTTGTCGTTGCAGTACTAGGGTTGAATCCAGGGCCTTCACACTGAGCTACATCCCCATTTTTTATTTTGAGACAGCGTCTTGCTAAATTGCCAATTTGCCCAGGCTGAGTTTGAACTTTCGATACTCCTGCCTCTGACCCCCAGAGTGTTGGAATTATTGGCGTGCGTCACCACGCCTTGTCTGGGTGATTAGTTTTTACCATGTAGCCTCCTCGGAGATAAAGGCCCCCGAGTGGCCCCTCGAACTTGTGGGACTGCATGGCTGAGCTCCATCTCTGCCCTCCCTGGGGAGCCATACATTTTAAGGTTTTTTTTTTTGGTGCTGGGGATCAAACTCGGGCCTTGTGCTTGCAAAGCAACTCCGCATCCCTGAGCTGTACCTTTTAGGGGTCCTCTCTGCCTGGCAGGATGTGACCTGTTTGCCCTTGACACCAGGGCGGCATCCCAGCACTTGTCCCCCGTGAACGTCGGGACCTTGAACCCGGCCGACTGGTGGGTCCGTGCCCCGTGCACAGATGTGTGTGAGGTGGCCGTGCAGAGGGACAGGTGTGCTCCAGAGGCTCAGTGGAGGAGAGAAACAGCCGGGCTGCATGGGGCAAGCTGAGGTAGGTGCCGCCTGTTTCTGGCATGCAAGTCGGGAGACTGTTGCTGGAAACTTCCTCTGCTCCTGAGATTCCGTGATGTCCATCCTGCCTTGTGAGTAAGTCCCTCCTGTGACTGCAGTGTCTGCAGAGCCTTCTGTTGCCGGTGGACATTTCCAGTGTGCTCTGCCACAGCACCCCCGCCTCAGCTTGTCCTCCCCATCACAGCACAGGAGCCGCTTGCCTGAATTGCTCATCACCCTTCCTCCCAGGCTGAGCAGGCGCCTGCCAGGGCGGGGGAGGGTTCGTCCTCGGCCATCTCCTGTGAGCCTGGGAAGTGGCCGTGATGAGTGGCTCCAGGGAGGTGGGTGGGGAGAGACGAGGCCTGTACCACCAGCCGCCCTGTG
Organism: Hystrix cristata; assembly: GCA_004026905.1. Classification (NCBI taxonomy): domain Eukaryota; kingdom Metazoa; phylum Chordata; class Mammalia; order Rodentia; family Hystricidae; genus Hystrix; species Hystrix cristata. The sequence continues at coordinate 16,330 of PVJO010014330.1, forward strand.
GGGAAGGAACCAGGGACCTGCGGTGGCTATGGGAGCTCTGGGACGGACCAGCTGCCCACGATCCGAGATGGGGACTGAGTCCATCCTCCCTTCATAGCGCTGGGCCTCTGGGCCTGACACGGAGAGCCTGCAGGTGACCGGGAGGACTCAGGACAGAGCCTGGGCTCAGCACTGTGCTGGCGGCTAACAGGAGTGGAAAGGAGGCAGACAGAGCCTTGTGCTTTTCTGCATACGTCCACCCCTGGGTATTGCAGAGACCATTTCCAGAAGCCCACTCCTCGGCAGGGGTGGATGCCAGAATCCTGGATGCTTGGTTGCCTTGCATAAACCTACACACATCCTCCTGTATACTTCCAGACATCTGTAGATGACTTCTGACACCTCACACAGTGTAAATGCTGTATAAATAGGTGTTGTATTGTTTAGGGAATAATGACCAAAAAGTCAACTTGTTCATCACAAGCACACTTGTACTTTGGATACTTTCCACCTGCGGCTGGTTGAATCCCCTGATGCAGAGCCAGTCTGTGGTGACTTCTCTGCTTTCCCAGGTGGCATTTCACCTGGAAGGGCTCCTGGCTCTTGGTGCCAGTGACCCTGTGGTGATGTGGCCCCCATGCAGGGCAAAGCTGTCTTGCGGTATGGACCACCCTGCTGTGTGCTGGGGCAGAGGGGCTGGGAGCTACCCGTAGTGTGTGACTTTGAGCAGACTGTGTGTCTGTGCCTCAGTTTCTCCCTGTCTGAGATGAAGGGCGGCTTCTTCCGTTTGTCTGGAGTCCAGTGAATGAATCTCTGCATAGCTCTGAAGATGGCCTGTTCATGACAGACATCTCCACCTCTCCTAGGCTGCCCCCAGCACCCTCCGTGGTGGCTGGGGCACGGTTGGTACCATGGTCCTGTGGGTCTGCCCATTTCTGTCAGGGTCCTGTGTCCCTGCAGGGGTGGTATTTGGGTGACCACGGTTGGCACCGAGTGTGGACCCTGGAAGAAGTACATGAGCTGCGGCAGGGGAGGCTGGAGCTGGGGGCGGCCGGGCACCTTCCTAAATATGTGACTGCTGTGGTGGTCAGGAAGGGCCTGCCCAGGAGGCTACAGGATCAGGTACCAGCCAGGCGCCAGCCAGACGACATCAGAGGGACAGCAGCACTGTGTCGGTGACACTTGGCTGAAGGCAGCCCCTGCTAGGCAAGGAAGGGCTAGCTGTGGTGTCTGACCAGCCTGACCCCGCGGTGACTGCCCTCCATGTGTGGTGGCGTAGGGCTCCTTGGCCAGGAAGCACTTGACACCTGGCTTGCCGTGGCTGCATGTGTTCCTGGGAGAGTCTGTGCTCCTCGATCGACCCTCCCGTTGGTAGTAAAAAGGAGTCCCACAGGAGTGACTTCTGCACCTTCCTGTCACAGTGACACGCCCGCGATCTGAGCTGCAGGCCTGATGCCAGCCTGCAAGTCCCAGCATATCGCTGGCTGCGTGCCGAGCTCAGGAGGGCAGGAGGCCTGAGCAGCGCTGCCTGCCCCACAGCTCCCACCAGGTAATAGGTCCTGCGGCTGGAGCGGCCACGGCCTCCACAGCCCTCAAGCACACGGGCCTCGCTGAGGAGGCGTCCAGTTGACATGACTGGGACTCATTGCTGAGCCTCGTTCTCTTGCTTGTGCTGCCTCGGAGCCTGTCTTGGGGGTCTCTGCCCTCTGTTCTGCCACCTGCGTCTTTTTCCTGGGGCTCATGGGTTCCAGGAGACGGTGGCCGGGTGTCGGGCTGGTCGGACGCCTGCAGATGCGCTTCGCTAGCAGGACATCTGGCCGTCCACACTGGGCTGCCGAGGCCTCGGGGCTGGGGCTGGGGCTGGCTTGTTCAGGACCCAGTCGTCCTGTGGCAGAGCCTTGTGCCCGGCCATGTGAGGAGCCCAGCTTATCTTGGTATGAGAACTTTGGGGGATCTCTGGATTTTTCAGTTGATGTAGGTTCTGGGAATTTTGAGGTTTGATGTTCCTGGCTTGAAACAAGGAGGCACCTTTCTCTGCCTTGTCCACACCCCAGTGCTAGCCTGTCCCCAGCTGAGCCCAGCCTCCCACCTGGGCCCTGAAGGAGATGGGGCCTGGAAGAGCCTGTACTGCCATCAGGTGATGGTGACTCACGAGCCGCCCTTCTGGTGACCCAGCGTGCCTCACACGTTCTGAGTCATCTGGAAGGTGATATCGCCGGGGCAAGGAGATCTCTCTCCACTGAGGAAGTGTTGGCCCTCTGGCAGGACCGTCACTGTGGGGACAGTCAGCTGTGGGCATGCGGGTCCTTGAATTCAGCCCTGCTGGATCCCAGGGGCAGGTGACATGGGCGGGGACCCTGGGTTGCTAGGACCTGGAGGGTTCTGCTTGGTGGTGCAGTGAAACGTCGTAGGTCCTTTCCCGTTTGTAGGGTACAGAGGAGCCCTCTGCAGTTGGAGCTCCCGTCATTACGGCAGTGGGTGATCCCTGGCTGGCTGTTTCTCATGGGATGTCAGTGGCGCTCCCTCCCCAGGCCTGCTCTGCCATCTCCGGGGCAAGGATGTGTGCCTTTCTGATAGCGCTCTCTCCACTCTATCACACCCCTCCTCCCTCCTTCAGGCTTCTTGCAGCTCAGGGGCAGTGTGACCCCTCAGTGAGCATCGTCATCCCCGTCCTGTCGTCCCCCCTTCATGACTCCTCAGGGAGCAAGTCTAGAAGAAAGACCCGCTTCTGTGATGGGTGAGGGAGGATGAGATCACGAATTGGATTAGAGGATCGGTTATACTTCACAGGAGTAGTGTGATCGGCCTCTAATATATACTTGGCTTGTTACATTTCACTAGAGAGTTATTTGGGTCTTTGGAAACTGGTACTTGGTTGGAATTCTGGCCGTAGACAGGAAGCAGCACACAGTGAAGGTCTTGGGGGCACAGTGGGAACCTGGTACTGCCTGGCCAGGGAGAGGCTTGGGCCGCCCGGGTGGGTGTGGCCTAGCAGCGGTGTTTGCTCTTCCTCATAGCTCAGCAGGACTGCATTGCATTGTCTTGTTTTTAGCGCTTTTGTGATGCTAGTCCACTCGGCAGTGACCACTGCCACGCCGTGAGGTACTGATGGTTGTGGGCAGGTTTGGTTTGAATGTGGTTAAGAAGTAGCAGAGCCAGGCACAGAGCCATGCACCTATGGTTCCAGCTACCTGGCAGGCTGAGACAGGAGAATCACATAAGCCCATGAGTTCAAGGCTGGTCTGGGCAGCATAGCAAAACTTCATCTCCAAACAAAACAAAACATAAAAAGCAGAGTTTCAAAACAGCAAAATGTGTTGTTCCCTGATAGCAAGGACCAGGGTATGCACACACTGGTGGCACTTGGGTTGTAGATTGGCCCTAGGGGGCACATAGAAGCCCTGGGAGTTACCAGCTTGCCTCTTGCCAGGAGGGAGGTGAACCGGGGGCCTCCACGGAGCCTTTGCTGAAACAAGCGGGTCCTCCAGCGGGTCCACCACAACCACGGGATGGACCGCGAGGGAGAGCGCTGGCTGGCACAGGCTCTGGCCGGTCTCGGTTACAGCCCGGGGATAAGCCGGCCCGACTCTGTAATTTGGCTGTGTGTGTCTAGGGAATGGCTGAAGATGAAAGCAGGGAGAGTGGCATTTTGCAGTGATGAGACTTAAAAAAGAAATCTCTGCGTGGCCTGGGCCTGTCCTCTCTCACCGAGCCTGCACCATGGCTGCAACGGGGCCCTTCTCGGTGGGGCCTGGTGGCGGCAGGGCGTGAGAACGCCTACGTGAGGGGGCTTCGGTTCCCTGGGAAATGGCACTGTCCCTCTCTGCCGGTGGAAGTGTGGAGGGGACCGGGAGCCCCGCGGGGTGCTGGACCGGGCAGGGTTCTGTGTGCACCGCGGCGGGTGGTGGAGAGGAGGGGTGATTTCTAAGTGCCTGTCTCCACTGGGTGTCCCTGGGGGAGGAAGGTCAGAGCTGCTGGCAAGAGGCGGCGGTCAGCTCGAACACGGCAGGGGAGAAGTGCTCCCCGTGGCAGTGGTGAAAGGCTGTGCGGGGCGTAACGGCCTTGCGGATCATGCAGGACCCGGGAGGGAGCCCGCACTCTCAAGGTGGCTCCGAGTCCAGACCATGGCTACATGTTTACGAGCTCGTTTTTCCTCCTCACAGCCTGCCCATAAAACCCGTCCCAGTGGGGCTCGAGTGGATTCAGTGCAGCGTCCTGCAGGGCAGAGGGGCGGTACAGGTGGGTGTTGCTGCCGCTGCTCCCAGAGGCAGCCACCAGGCCACACAGCGGAGAGTTCACCCTGCACGTCCCTGTGCTGTGGGCTGCAAGTTAGCGGTCTTCGAGCGCCTGAGTCCTGGGAGAGGTTTGTTCAGATGTTGCGTATTAGGATCGGTTCCCTGCGTGCTCCAGGAAGTCATGATCCAGCTCAGCCGGGAAACAGTACAGAGGGGACTCCCAGCCTGCGGCTGCCAGCATCCAGCAGGATGCCCGCCCAGCTCTCTTGAAAGGCCGCTTGCTCACCTCCCTGAAGATGGATGTGAGCGTCCTTCATGCTTGCCTTTCGTCCTGAAGCCCTGTATTCGAAGACCGGCCAAGTGGAGGCTGTTTCCCAGAGGGCAGGTCCAGGTGGCCCTGGCTTGCGTGGGAGCTGGCCCCTGGCAACTGGGATTTCGGCAGGTGGCCTGGGTGGAGGAGGGGACGTGCACAGTGGAGGGGAGGCAGGTGGTGTTTTGGGGCGTGGGCTGGTTCTCAGCCCCGGCTGTCCATGGCACGGGCAGCTTGTGGTCCTGCAGCCCCTGGGCGAGTCAGGAGCTGTGTGGCTGCGATGTTTGGGGCCTGGGTTCTGGGCGTGTCTCAGCAGCACAGGAAGGCCGGAAATGTGTGCATCTGGCAAACTGTTAGGCAAGGCCCTGAGGTCAGAGCTGGGAAGGAGAGGTGGGGGGCTGGCACAGGGCAGTGATGAGTACCAGACTGCAACCTTTCAAAACCTACTTGCAGCATTTATCATAAAGTGCTGACACTGCAATCAAACCTGAATGCTGAGGTTTCAGTTTAGAAGAAACAACTCACACACTACCATATTTTGTCTTAAAAAAAGAAAAACAAATAACACATGTGCCTTCGGTTCGCCACCGCTGGACTACGGTCTCCCGCAGAAAGGGAGAGAGTCAGGAGCAGCTAGTTCAGTAATGCTTGGCCGTGTGTGACCTGGGGGCGGGAGCGTCCACTGTGGGCCTTCCGGGATCGGGCCAGGAGCGGGGAGCAGGCAGGGGACCTTGGCAGGGGTCCTGGGCTGATGGGGCTGTCACACACCAGGGGAAGGGAGGGCAGAGGTCACCCCAGACGGCTGAGGTGGAGGGTCCCGAAAGGGCTCGCGTGTGTCTAGAGTCCTCAGAGCCTTCTGGGGTTTTAACTGGCTCTGACTTGCTGAGCTGAGGGTGGCAGTCAAAGCTAATGTGGTGATCATGGGTTTTGGAAAAACTTTCATTGTGGACATAAATCACGGAGAAAAGGCCAGCACAGAGATGGACGTTGGCCTAAGAAAACCCATTTCTCCTCCAGCTTGTTTCTGTTGGGTCATGGCTGGGTGTGGCCCTTGGGATCCAGTTGACGTCTGTCCTTTGCCGCTAGTGTCCACCGCCATGGCACACTGTGCTCAAGTGTGTGCAGCACCGTCTGGAGGTGGGGCTGTGCCTCGTCCCTCCTGGGGAAGCGGGGCCTGTTTCCGGTCAGACTCGGTTGTGGCAGCACGTGGTCTGAACCACCAGGCAGGCTGGCTTTAGAGCTCACTCTGCAGCTGCCGCACCACACTGCCTTGCTGGCTCTGGAGGAAGAAACAAGCACTTAACGAAGGTGTCTGGTTGGCCCGAAAGAAGCATAACGTGTTTGCGCAGGGTGATTTGTGCTCTATAGTCTGTAACGTATACTTTGCAAAAATTATTTCAGCTTCACTAACTGGAGAAAGTTAGAGGAAAGTAAACTAAAACATGGAAATTATGCATGATGGTTTCCCTGTGGGTGGAAGCCACCTGTCCACATGACGAGTCTGAGCCCTGACCTCTGTCCCGAGTGTCGCACGCAGGACCTGCTGTGTGACCTCAGCGAATGTCACTTTGCATATTCTCTGTAGAAAGATTCTTGGCTAAGTTTTGCTGCTGGTTAAAATCAGTCTTTAAAGGTGAATTTCAGCAGTGATCTGAAGGTCTCATTTTGTCTTTAATACTGTCAGCCATCACGGCACTGAGACACACGTGTAACAGGTGCTGGGGTACACAGGGAGGATCCCTGGAGCAGACGTGTGAGGGGATGTGGTGCTGGCTTGGGGGTTGAAGGCCCCATAGTCAGCCTCTTCGATGGACTTCAGGTCTCCATCTTGCAGCCACATGGCTGCCAAATGTTTCTCATGTCACACCGGGGTGGTGGGTGGCCACTGTCATCTAGTGTGGCCTCTGGCATTCTGCTGACCTCATCTGAGCTGCTCAGTCTCACCGGGCACAGGAACATGTCCTCCAGGAGTGACTGTGAGGGAATGAGGCGGAGGCTCTCTGAGCCACAGAAACACACATGCAGTCTGTCTGCTGTCTGAACACGTTCATTTGGGTGCAGTCTACTTAGGAAAGTCACTTCTGGAAGTGGAAGTAATGAAATCTTATTTTAGTTGTCATTTTTTTTTTTTAATATTGCCCGAAATATTTCCTGGCCTGGGGATCTAACAGAGTGCTTACTTTGTAAGCACAAGACCCTGAGTTCGATTGCCTAGCACCAAAAAAAAAAAAAAAAAAAAAATTAATTGAAAAAAAATTTCCTTCTCTGGTCTTTTTTGAGTTTATAAAACTTTCTACAATTATTGTATCTTCTGATGTCAGATTTAAGGTAAGAGTTCAGGTAGCTCTAAAGTATCCACACTGTAGAAAATGAAATGTAGTACTTCTTTCTACAGGCCAGATCCACTCTCTAGTCTCCTCGGTGCTGAAGTACCCTTTTGACTGAGTTACACACGTGCAAATGGTCACGCACTATGTGCTAAAAACACTGTCAGGAACTGTATGTTTTATGAACAGCAGGTCTTGGCACTCTTTCATATCAACTACAGCCTTACTGTTTTTAATACATTGTATTCCATCCTGTGGCTGTACCAGGATTTGTGTATAAAGAAATTTACATATATACAGTAGATAGGGTTACTGGGTAAATGTGTTGCAAGTTGAAAATATTTATTCTAAGTGAATAATGCGTTCAGCTCAGCAGCTTGTGTCCATTGTTTTCCCTGAAACTACATCTTGAAAGGGGTTCTTACCATGTATAACTGGCCTTGGAAAAGATAAAAATGCACAATTATAAGAATGCACAATTCTAGTGAATGGTGTATTACTTCTGTGTATCATCATAAAATCAGAAAAGCATTATGTGGAACCATAGTGATCAGGACCATCTGTGCATTTGCACACACACAGATGTCTTCAGGCTGTCTCCAGTGTCCCTTGGCTGTGTCTTGGTGCACTGGGTTAGAGGGTCTGGACACAGCCTCTGGGCCCGTGTCCCCCGAGAATGCTCTCTGAAGCCATCCTGCCTGACCACGGCCTTGTGCAGGAGTGCCGACGTACCATTGGGGCCCCGTGGCACACTGCTCCCGGTGCCTCCCACCTGCTTCTGGGTCCAGGTGGGGCCTGAGCAGAGGGCCCGGTAGCCCTCTGGCCTGGCAGCGGTGTCTCTAGGCCTGTCCCGAGGAGCTGTGGCATGGACCCGGGCCACCCTCGTGGCAGAGGAGCTGGAGGGTGCCGATGGAGCCTCTGGTCACTGGAGGTGGAAGTCGGATGTGCTGCCAGCTGAATTCTGCTTTTTTATATGCTGCTAAGGCTTTTCAGTGAGGTGAGTGTAACCGGCTGCATTTCGTAGTTGGTAAGAATCATAGTTAATATTTGCTACTTGCTTAGTAGGTGCCGGATGCTAGTTTAAACTTTACATAGATTAATTTCGGTTCCTCGTAACAACTGTACGATGTAGGAAGTCTGTCCACTTTCTGAATGAAGAATCAGGCTCAGAGAGGCTGGAAACTGCCCCCAAAACACCCAGCAGCCAGACCTGGAGTCCTGGTGGTTGTGCTCCAGGGCCCCTGCCTTGCCCCATCCAACCTGTGTCTTGTGTAGATGCCAAGGAAGTGCTGGCTGCTTCTGTTGGGAGCGTGAGGGTAGAGGGGAGGCAAGAGGGAGGCCGTGCTGCTGCTGTTAGAGGTCATAAGTAGCCACCCTGCAGCTGCCGCCCCACCCTCCTTGGGGGTGCTGTGAGGGTCTGTTCTCTGATTAGGGCCATTCATTCATTTTGTGACCAGGCCATGGACTGCTCTTTGCCTGGTTACAGGATTGCAGAGTTGAAACAGCAGCGGGTAATTACACAGGGAGGGTGTGTTTTGCATTCTTGGGTAGGGTGATAACTAATTATAGCTTGTGGGGTTTTACATTGAGGAAGCAGAAGAAAGCAGTCTGCAAGAAGGGGAAGACAAGTCAGTGGCTGGCTGAGGCGGGTCACTGAGGGGGTCGGAAGTGTTGCTTACAGGCCAGGGGCTGGAGGCCAGGGGTTTGAGGCTACATGTGGACCAGGCTGAAAGGTGGGTTGGGAGACGCAGATCAGGTCTGGCCTTGGAGGGAGGCAGTTGGGAATTAGACACACGGGACTGGCTCCCTGAGGTGGTGGATATGCGGTGAGTTGCCAGCCACGGAATGAGCAGCGCTGGGCCTTCACTTATTAAAGTGATAAGGGTTTGTTTCATTTCTCGAAAGGAGAAGCTTTTTGACTTCAGAATTCTTGATGTTTGCTTCGTTTACCTAACACTCCTTTTTATGCATCTCTCTTCCGATTGAAGTGTTTTTGGCATCATCTTCAAGTGGCTGCTGTTCTCTGTCCTTGCCCGAGTGACATCACGGCCCCATTTGAGTGGGTTGCTGTGGAGCTCTCAGATGCCCACTACATATGGGACTACATTGTCACCCAGCTGCCTAGTGGTGGCATTGAGTGCCTGCTGGCATTCCAGAGGGAATACTGATCCTGGGTGTGTGGGGCCTTTCCCGGGACCCTCCTGTAGCTGCTCACAGGCAGATACTTGAGTTTAGAAAACCGGCCATAAGGGGCAAGCGATGATTAGGGGACCTTGGGATGGGTCTCTGGCAGCCTTGGGTGGGAGCTGATGAACAGTGATCGTTTCTACATGCTGCCCCGGGGGCCCCTTTGCTGACACTGAGGGGTGTAGGGGGCCTGGAGCGAGGGCCTGGGTAGGGGTGTCGGGGTGTCCCCTGTGCCTCCAGGGGCGCCTCCTCCTCAGCTGGCTTCAGGAAAAGAAAGGTGGTTGTGTGTGCTAGGAAAGCAGCAGGACTCCTGCATGCTGCAGAATGCGCCGGGGTTGAGGTAGACAGATGTGGGCCGCTTATGTATCTGTCACCTTGGTTAATTTCTCAGCTGTCTCCAGTCCTACAGGAGGCCTGCAGTGTGCCCAGCTGATTAGATAGCTCTTCTTTGCTGTATTGTTGGTGATATCGCTGGGCTCAGGGACCCATTTGGATGGCTGTGTCCCACGAGACCTTGCCATTCCATGGTGGATATCTTTCTGTTTGGCTTAAGAACCACCGCTGAAGGCCAAGCAAGGGCTGGGGTGGAGCTTCACGGCAGAATTCTCACCGGCCATGTGAGACTCCGTGGCTTCAAGCACTGCAGGCGAAGTGAAAGGAGGAGGAGCATCAGCATGGTTCTTGAATGTGTGTCCCAGTGTTTTCCTGGGCTGCCTCGGAAGATGAGCTGTGGAAGATTCATATCTGCAATTAATAGACAGTTAGGTGATGCTTTTCAGTGTATGAACTCTGCTGCGTGTGGCGGTGGGTCTTACTCAGACAGCTTACTGGCAGGGAAGTGGCTGTGGCCGGGCTCTGCACCAGGTGACTGGCGGGCCGCACTTCCCCTTTGCTTAGGGCTGGTGGCTGGCTTCCCGGCCACCTCACTTCTCTCTGCACCAGCTACACTGGTCCTTGGGAGGAAAGCTGTCTCCTGGGTCCAAAGTTTGAAAAAGTTGCAAGAATTTATTTCCAGTGTCTTTCCAGAAGTGATGCTGGGTTTATGAGGGTGAGGAATTTAAGGATTTACTTGTTTGTTCCCCATTATTTTCAGAGTAGCAGATTCTGAGGACTCCGGTCTAGAACAGGGCGAAAAGTCTCCAGCAGCACAAGATACAGGTAACCATTTTGCTCTGTGATCTCTGTGCCCAGTGTGTCAAAGCCTTCGGAAACCTCGGCTGGATCTGGTGGACAGTGGGGTGCTGGGTCCTTCCCACGCATTCCTTGGGGCAGAGGTTGGGACTGTGCTGTCCCTTGGGGGGCAGCGGCGCCAGGCCCTGGGAGAACCTCTTTGATTCTCCCAGATTCGTTTTCCTTGACTCCCCTCCTCTCTGGAACTCTCTCTCAGCCTCGCCTCTCTTCTGGGAGGGGAACTGTGGCTGCCTGGCTGTTGATGGCATGATGACTCCTAGCGTGGCAGCAGAGACCTTGCTTTTCCCCTTTGAGGGCTGAAGAGAGCTAGTTGGTGAGATGCTGTGTAAAAAGAGGGCTCCCATGGTGTTCAGCACGTGGGCCATTTGACACTCAGTGTTAGTTATTCCAAGTTCTAGAGCCAAGGGAGGTAACCAGCATCGTAGATAAAAACAAAGAGAAGTCTGCCCCTGCCTTCCCCTCCTCAGAGTTCTCAGGGGGCAGTGGAGCAGGCTTGTTTGCTGGCTCTCAGAAAGTGTACTTTGCAGCCAACACGTGTGACTGCAGCGAGGGCGCGTAGTGTCACTGTGCTGATCAGGGACACCGCGCACATTTGCACATTCGAGACACAGTGGCTGGCTCTGTACTGGAATGTTGGGGTGGGAGCTCTGTTTCTTACCAGTTGGTGAGAGCAGTTTATTTATGAGGAGTTCTAAGGGTTGGCACTTGAATTACAAGTGTCATTTCCTCATTTCTCTTCCCCCTTAGGCCATTGTCTTTGGGTTTTGCTGCTTTATTTTTATTTATTTATTTATTTTTTTGGGTGCTTTATTTTAAAGAAATGTTTTGGAATCTTTAGCTGTAAGGCGACTGAAAGCAGGCCAGGGTGGTGCTGTGCACTCTGCACCGTGTTAAGTAGCAAGAGCTCCCGCGTGCGAGCCGGGGAGGAATGGCTCTTCCCGCAGCATCTGTGTTACACGGAGGATATTCAGGAAGAAGCGGCACATCTCATTTCTCACACACCGGGCCCTGGAAACGTCTTACACGCACTCACACGGGGGCGGCACGGCCAGTCCTGGGGGCTCCGTCATGATGCTGATTCGTCTGGGATCTCTGTTCATTTGGAACTTTGTTTTGTGAAGCTCTGCTCTCAATCTTCCTCCCATCCTCTCTGGCTCTGCCCCTGTACTGCAGATGGGACCTTCGGGAGTCCCTGGTTTGGCCTCAGAAGGGACTGACTCCTGGAGAGGTCGTCAGGTCTTCCCACCACCTGTCATGGTCATAGAGCAGAAAAAGAAGATAACTAGTGGGGCCTGGGGAGGTGGGGCAGAGGGTCACTGCGGCAACACTGGAACTCCCTGGGGAAGAGTGTCCTAAAGAGGAGACGGATGTGCAGAGGCCCTGTGGCAGCTCGAGGAGGGGCGGGGCATGCTGGAGGAGTGAGCTCGCGGGGTAACGAAGCGTGGGCCCTCTGGCCCTCCAGAAGCTGGCATTTCAGTGTCCTGCTCAGCGCACCCTCCTGCCTGCTGAGCAGCCCCATTCTCCAGAAGCCTCGGAGGCCCCAGATGGGGCTGCTCTCAGGGCCCGGCTCTGCCTGGACACAGCTTGCCCTCCTTTGTCCTGGGGAGGTCATCTGCAGAGGTTGTGTGCATGCTCCATCACAGGCTGGGAGAGCTGCTGCTTCCTCTCTAAAGTCATTTCACCCAAGTCATTAATGCACTTTCCACAGCTCTTAAGAGAAACCGGCACCTGCCAGCTGGTCTCTTTGACCCCATTCCTCCTGTCCTGAGATAGTAAGGTTTAATTATGAGGTGTGATGGGAAACTACAGTGACTGTTTAAATTTTAGAAGATGTATTACCCTTTCTGAGGAAGGGTAGGAGGAGGCTAAAAATACGGAAAATCAAGGTGTGAAGATGTGTGTTTCTGTGTTGTCTTCATTCTAGTGGGCACTTTGCTAAAGAATTCTAGGTGGGAAATCATCTTCCCTGGGACTTCAAGGCATTGTGGTGCCACCCGGGTTTCAGGAGAGTGAAAATAACTTCCATATGACCTTGTGACCAGTGTCCTCTCTTGACTCCCTGGCTGCCAGGTCCCATGGGAGCCCAAAGGGAGGCTCTGCTCGCTCCTGGTGCTGCTGGGCACTTTCCTCTGAAAACTCGCATGCTTTCGTCCTCCCTTACTCTTTGCATTTTTTCCCCTGCGAAGTTCTTGATTTTTGCACTCTTTCCTACAGTGGCTGGTTCGATGGAGGGCTCTAGGATCCATCTCCCAGTTTTCTCGTTTCTCTCTCCCTCTTGTTCAATCTGCATCGCACTGTTGGACTTTTGGGAAACCTCGGCACCCTGTTGCAGGCTTGTAATGGGACACAGGGCGTCCTCCACCCACAGGTCGCTTTCCAAGTTCGTTCTCGTCCCCCCAGCTGTGTTTCTTGACGGCCTCACGGGCTCGGGCTGCACCTCTTGGGGTCTGAAAAGTTGGTCAGTACCCACAGCGCGTGACTGCTGTGGGCACACGGCCAGTATTAAAGCTCAGGTCTGCCGGCTTATTAAAGTTAAGCAGGTTAAATTAAAAATAAAGGTGAAAACTCAGTCCTCGTGACTTTCTCATCGTCCGTGGGCTGTGCTGTTACCGTGTGTCTTCTTGTGCGTGTCTGTTCTCTCTGCGTGGTGGAAACATGACGAGGCCCCTCCCGCCAGCACACGAAGAGTGACAGCCCCTCTCAACCCACTGCACACCCCGCCATCCCTGGCGAGCCTCCTGTACACCCACTTTCTTTCCACCTTCTGAGGCTTGTCCACATTGCCTGGGCTGTTGCCTTCTCCTTCCATTGTTGTCCTGTGGTGTGGTCACTTAGGTGTCATTTCACTGGACTTGGGCAAAGAACCGAGGTGTCCGTCCGTGTTCTGGGCACCTGTGTCCGCAGAGTGGAACCGCCCCTCTCCTGCTCTGGGTTCCAGACCCCCGCGGTGGACTGTGGTGGGGACCTCCGCCCGAGCCGGCACTTCCCTCCAGCGAGGTCTGGGCCTCTGCGTGGTGTTCGGCATGACGTGAACCACGCTTCCCTGCGGGGCTCGCAGCGCTGTTCCGTGGCCAGGTTCCAGCCCGGCCTTGTCTGGTCCACGGCACCTGCGGTCTTTATTACTGCTGTCTTCTGCAGTGCTGGGGCTCAGACCAGGGGCTGTGTATGAGCCAGGCCAGTGCTCTGCCCTTGCCGTACCCCGGCCCCGTCATTGCCTGTAATGGACTTCGGTTTGTAGAGCCGTTTGGAGAGAAAGGTGCAGCAGTTTCCACAGAAGCCCTGACACCCACGGCCTCCTCCATCCGAGCTATTCGTTTGTCACAGGTGATGACCCTGCTTTGACCCCTCCCGGAACCCAGACACCATGGTGTGGACAAGGTGCACACTTGGTATTGCACCGTCTGTGGTTTGCATAGGTCTCTAATGGCACGTGTCTGCTGCTGCGTAGTCTTGCAGCCGCAGGAATCCCATGCTGCACCTGTAGAGGCACCGGGCTCCGTGTATTCAGGTATAGGGGACAGAGCACGGAGGGAGGGCGTTAAAGGAGACAGCTGGCAGAGGTGACGTGAGATCGTCCATTCACAGTGTGGCTTTTATTCTGGGTGACGGAAGGTGTTGGAGAGTCTCAGGAGGGGAAGCGATGTACTCTGATTTATGGTGAAAACCTGACTCCAGCCACCTCTGCTGTGTGGTGGATGGATCACAGGGAGGTTGTATCAGTTTGGAGTTGAATCTGTTGGTAACAAAAATCTGAAAGCAGGTCGTTTAAAGAGATTGACCAGTTATTAACAAGGGTGAGATAGGAAGCCAAAAGTAGAAAGCAGGTGCAAAGTTTCCTCCATGTTCTCAGTGGGTTTCCACTTGGCTTTTTGTCGGACAAGACCTTTTGTTTTCCTGTTCACAGGATGTCTGGGTTACAGGCCTTCCTGCCCTGCCTGGTGGCCCTCACGATGTCTTCCCCAGGCCAGGGTCACCCCGTCCTGTGCTTTTCCAGTTAACGCAGCGTCTGTTGTTGTTATCCTTCTAAAGAATATTTGCCAGCTTCTTGTTATAAAGTTGTTTGAAGCAGGCAGCCAAGTCAAGCAGAGCCGAGAGTGAGCCTGCGCTCTGTCCCACGCCATGTGGATCAACTGTCGCTTTTCAGGCAAACTCTGCATGCGTCTCTTCCATGCAGCCTCGGTGCCGCCCCCAAAACTGATTTTTATTTTTATTTTTTCTACTTCTAGGGACTGAATCCAGGGCCTTCGCACTGAGCAACATCCTCAGCCCTTCATTAAATTTTTTATTTCGAGACCGGATTTCACTAACTTGCCTAGGCTGGACTCAAACTTGTGATCCTCCTGCCTCAGCCTCCCAGAGTACTGGGATTACAGGCATGCACTGCCATGCCCACCTCCAAAGCTGATTTTTAACTAAAGGAAGTGTGTCTTCAGGATGTCTTTTCACTAGTGCCTTGTGTGACCACAGTGGTTGGGTCAGGCAGGCTGTCAAGCTGACTTGGAGATGGGGTGCGGGGAGGATGTGGCTTCCCTGCAGCTCAGTCCCAGGCCTGCGTGAAGGGATGTCGTGCGTTCTTCCAGCACAGTGTGGGAGCCCCCCTCCTCCCTCTCTGACCTCAGTTCTCGGCTTCTTGTAGCATCTGGTGTTGAGGTCACCCTAGGTGCTGGGGCATCTGGGCCGTGTCATTGCAGTCCTCCGGCAGAAGGGTGCCTGTTTATGTGGAAAGCTGTGCTGGCCAGAGCCATGCTCGCCCTCTGTGCCACGTCACCCGTAGCTGCTTTCTGGCCCTAGTGGTGGGGACAGTGACACAGAGCCCAAAAATTGGAAATGATGCCCATCAAAGTCCACAGGTCCTGCACAGGATACCCCGGCCCCGGAGGGAACCCTGGGGGAGCTCATGGTCACCCTGTGATGGAGACTGGGCATCCCGGCAGGGGCTCTGGGCACCGTGTGGGAGAAGAGGGGTGCTGGAGGGGCCCACGTCTGGTCGTCTGGACACTGCCACTGCCACCTGCCATCTCCCCCGAGTCCCTCCACTGTGAGGTGGGCAGGCAGCAGGGCTGTGATCACAGTGGGATGAGTCCTGCCTTGTGGTGGCCTTGGGGCCAGGTCAGGGTAGGTGAGGAAGGGAGCTGCCCTGTGGCATTAGAGTATGCTGGCACCCGAGACTCGTGAACGCCCCGCCTGCCAGCTGGCCACAGTTCTCCTAGCAGGATAAACCTGCATTTTTCATGAGCTGTGGTTTCTTTTTGGACAAATCAGAGTCTGTTAGTGTTGTCTCTGAGGTGTGCACAAGTCGTTCTGTGAGGTTGGAAGAGCACATAGATGCTGTCTGGGGCAGCTGTGTCCCCTCAGGTCAGTCCTCATGTGAGTGTGTGTACAGATATGTGTGCGCACTATGTGCATTTCAGCTCTCCCCAGTTCCCTGGTCTTCCTGTGGCCATTTTCCTCAGTGAGCATTATAGAGCCCCAGAAGCCAGCGTCTCCAAGGCAGCCTGAAACTCGGGTTCTGTGCCCCTCATTCTCTGGTATCCAGCTGTCTGCAGGAGCCACCCCATCACCAGCGTCCCCTCCACCTGTCTGCCCCGCCTTGTGGGCCCATCGGGTTGGGTGGACACGCGGGTTCCTGGTGACTCTGTGTCCCTGTGTCTGCATGGTGCTCTCCCCTCCAGCAACCTCCCAGCTCCTTGGCCCCTGGGAGCTGCGCAGCATTTGGACACTGGCAAGGGAAGCGACAGGAGCAGAGTGGGGCCATTGCGCAAGGGGCAGCAGGTTGCTCCACATCCTGACACGTAACCCCTTCCTCTTCCCTCTCCAGGGCTCCTTCAGAGGCCGAGCAGAAGCTGTAGTAGTGGTCTTGGACGAAGGTGGTGGGAGCAGCTGGCTTCTCACCTGGCGAGTGGGGCGATGTGGGTTCTTGGGGACCCTGCCCCTCACCAGTTCTGTGCTGTGCTGGTGGAGCGGGCCTGGGGGCTCTGAGCAGTGCCCCTCTGACGCCTGCCACAGCCTCCTCCTGCCCATGAGCGTTTGCTGCTGGAGATCTCTCTGATGCCCACACGCATGAGGATGTGCGGTGCCACTTCGGGGCTGTTCTCGGCCCTGGCGCTGGTGTTCGGGGCGGCAGTGGCATTTGCACCTGTACCCCGGATCACCTGGGAACACAGAGGTGAGCTGGTGCCAGTGCAGATCGGATGGGGCAGTGACCGCTGCTTGGGATACTGGGATGGATACTGGGCACGCTGGTGCTCAACTGCCAGGGTCCCTGCCCTGGAGCTTCGGCAGGAGCCAGCGGCCCCACGGGGAGCCTTGGACCCACGCTCTGGTTTCGAGAGGCTCTGTGGGGCTTGCCTTGGCCTTCGATGCGGCGTCCTCACTCATCCTTGGTGTTTGAGGCTACCGAGCACCAGCTGAACCTAAGGAGGGCAGGAGGCACGAGAGGCCAGTTCAGTGAATCGCACTTGCTCCCTGTTGATTTCAGCTCAGTTCTTTCTTCTCCGAGGAGATGTGTCCTGGGAGCCCTGGTCTCTCTGGCTCAGGGGATAGAGAGCTGAGGCAGAGCGTGCTCTGAGCAAGGTGTCGCTTAGTCAGGGCCGGGGGCGTCTGGCGCAGAATCACGGGTCGTGGTCACACAGAGGCAGGACTTGTAGCCTGTGTGCGGCTGCCTTCCACACAGGGCAAAGTCAGAACAGAGAGCATTAACAAGGGCTCTTTCTGCTTTGCTTTTTAATGATTTATTGGCACCCACTGTGTGCTGGGCACTCCAAGGGGTGCTGGGGGTTTAGTCAAGTGGATTTGTGTTTGTAAGAACTCAGTTTAATGAGCACAGATGTGGGAGAAGAGATGGTGGTGCTTTGGTGAGACATCAGGCAGCCTCAGGAGAGCTCAAGGTCGGACTCCCAGGGTGAGTTTGGCAGACTGTAGGTGGCATTTCGGGGGTGATGCAGAGGCCAGAGGCAGCAAGGGGCGTGCCGTCGGGACAGCTGCTTCCTGAGCAGCCAGCTCCTAGAGACACACAGACAAGAGGTGTATGAGCAGGTGGAGGCTCGTGCCGGGTCTCCAGGGTGGTCACTGAGTCGGGGTTGGAAACAGCAGCTCTTGAGGCTCAGAGGGGAGGTCAGGGCACACCACAGGATGTGCACAAGTAGGGCCTGCCCCTCGCGCATGCGTGGCGGCTGCTCGCCACCTGTACTGCTGGCCGCCCTGGAAGTGCCTGTGTTCCGTGCCCGCTGCAGCGATGCCTGCATTACTGGGTCCTTGCCACAAAGGTTGTGCTTGCTGTAACCGAGATGGTGCGCAGGCTTG
This sequence comes from Hystrix cristata, assembly GCA_004026905.1. Classification (NCBI taxonomy): domain Eukaryota; kingdom Metazoa; phylum Chordata; class Mammalia; order Rodentia; family Hystricidae; genus Hystrix; species Hystrix cristata. The sequence continues at coordinate 33,861 of PVJO010014330.1, forward strand.
GAAATGACTTCTCGCTCTTTTCTCCCCTCCCCGCCTGATTGTGCCCTCCCCTCCTGCAGAGGTGGGGCTGGTGCAGTTCCATGAGCCTGGCATCTACAACTACTCAGCCCTGCTGATGAGCGAGGACGAGAACACCCTGTACGTGGGTGCCCGGGAAGCCGTCTTCGCAGTGAGTGCACTCGATATCTCCCAGAAGCAGCACGAGGTACGTCCCATGCTCCTCACCCCCCCAGGTATCGCACAGCCCACCCCGAGCCTCAGGGACCCCCTTTCTGCACCTGTGTCCATGCAGCCTGTCTCGAGGTGTCCACCAGCAGCTCACCCAGAGGGTTCCCTCTGTTCAGCTCTTCTTTTTGAACTTCTTTTTCAGGTGGTGGTGGGGATAAAATCCAGGGCCTCTTGCATGCTAGGCAAGCACTACACCTCTGAGAGCGTCCTCAGCCCCAGTCCGTATTTGACGCTCGGCTCATCCCATCCTTGGCAGCATAGCCCCGGGGTGGTGCCAAGTTCTGGTGGGTGGATGGCTTTCCTGCCCTCCTGAATCTGACTGTTGCAGACTTGCCTTGACATTTCCTACCTCAGAGTTTCATCGTTACCTCCAAGGCCTTGTGTAGTTCTTAGTTTAGTCTGATGTGTACATGATCTTCTGACCCTGATCCTGTGAAGGTCACGTTATGCTGGAGCTGCTGTGGTCTCACCCCCTCCCCCTTCTCCTCGTGTCCAATACTCGTTCCTCTGAACTCCGACTCCATGTGGTCAAATGAGGCGAAAACGGGGGCCCCAGCCAGTCCTTGGCACAGTTACCTTTCCCTGTCGGGCATCTGACGGTTTGGATGGGACCTCGTCTTCTGTGTATCCTTGCAGGTCCTCCCCACCGACAGACACTGTGCGGGACCCTCCAGTGAGCTCCCCATTTGCCAAGGAGTGTTGTGCTTCCTGACCACTGAACCCCAACCCTTGTCTGAGTCACTGGGTGGTGACAAATGTCCTGTTATTGTCACTTTTGCACCAGATTCAGGACCTCACACAGGAGGATGGTAGGGCATTTGGAGGAAGGCAAGGCAGGAACCAGGGAGCCTCCATCCCCGCCTGCGGGGCTTTCAGGCGCTCCCCAAAGGTTCCAGATGCCAGGGTCATCCTGGCTTCATGAAGAAGGGCACTGCCCTGACACAGCGCTGCTGACTGTCACCGTCAGCCACCAAACTCAAAAGTTTAAGGAACAGTAATTCTGCCGCTCACTGACAGGGTCCACATCAAGACATTGTTTTAAATTGGATTTTAAATTCGCTTTCTAATTAACGTGGATTAACTCTGTAAGACCAGTGGGGTTCTGTACATCTGTATAGCACCCGCTGGTCGAGTCCAGCCTCCCTGCACCGTGCCCTTCCCAACTTCCACTGAGCAGATTCTATTTCCGAGTCAGCCTTGTTTAGCTTCCTCCTAGGAGACAGAAGGTGCAGTACTTGTCTCTGTGTCTGGCTTATTTCACTCAGCATGATGCCAGCAAGTTATGTCCGTTTTGTTGCAAATGCCTCCATCCCATTCTTTGAGGCTGAATAATACTCCACGGTATTGCCTTTACCCCATTCCTGCATTGATGGGCATCTAGGCTGATTCCATATCTTTGGCCATTATGAGTAATGCTATCTAAGGTTGCTTTTGAATGGACTAAGAAAAACACTTCAGGGTTTAGTTTTTTGACACAATCGAAGTCTCCCACTTGCTAGTAGTTTCATTTCCGTTGCTCTTTGTTGGGAATGATGGGGCTGTGGGAATAGGCTTTCCGGCCCTGCGTGTTTCTGGTGAGGATCACGGAACATTCTGGAAGGGCTGGGTGGCTCGGGGCGTCAGCACTCCCTGCTGTCCAGCCTCTTTCCCCGTCTGAGCCTCCCTCTGCTCAGGGGACACTTCTGGACTCAACGCTGTCATGTGGTTTATAGACTGCAGGTTTTACATCTGTAGCTCTTCGAAGGAGAATACTCATGAAACAGACTCTCCTTCCCCCTCACAGGTGTACTGGAAGGTCTCAGAAGACAAAAAGGCCAAGTGTGCAGAAAAGGGGAAATCGAAACAGGTAATTCCTTTATGCAGCTACAGCCAGCCACCCTGCCTTTCTCACTCGTTCTGACCTCCTGAGTACCGTGGCTGTGCCACGCGGGCCTGGCCTGGTGAGCGGGCCAGCGGTGGCCTTGGGCCCAGTTACACCAGCACAGGGCATCTGAGAGCGTATCCTTCTGTTCTGAAGATCGGGGTTAGCACTTTCGGGACAAGGACCGAGCAGAGTAGGCATTTAACAGATAGTTTTTCGTTGTGTGAATTGAATTTATTCAGAGGGCCTGAAATTTTGACTAAGAAAACTATTTCTGCTGCCCACTGGCATATGGTGTGAAACTTAGCGTTTGTTGTGCCGCCTTCCCGGGGAGCAGCCTCAGGCCTGTGGGGTTGCCGATGGTGGGTGTTGGGCCTGTGCAGCATGGTGCCCGTTCAGGGAGTGCTGGCGAGTGCTCGTTTCTGCCCGGAGCTCTGGTCTGCTGGCTGCCCACCACACTGCGTGTCCCCGCCTGGTGCAGGCAGACGCTCAGTTCTCAGACCCCGGGCGCTCGGGGTCCCGGTTGTTGGTAGTGACAGCCGAGTCATGCTAAATTTCAACAGTTGTTGGCTAGTTTCAAAACAAAAAGTTTTAAAAGCCTGGGGAATTCCTTTGCTGAACTTTTTTTTAGCAAGATGCTGAACGTTTTCACTGAAGCGTTTGTCTCTAAATCCAGCGTTCCTTAGGGCAGTGGGCGTTGAGGTAGAATCGCACAGATCACAGGAGTCTTTGGAGCTGAGTGAGACCAGGCCCTGGCGCTGTCCCGTGCAGAGAACAGCAGACGAGGGCCCCGTGCCAGTCCTGGAGAACAGGGAGGAGCGTGAATTATATTCCGGCAGTTTAAAAACGTCAGCCAAAAGAGCCTCTCCTGAGCTAATTTCTGACTCTAGCACCTATAATCCAAGTCCTGTGCAGCCAAAAGTAGCATGTGGGCTTTTAAATGGCACTTCACTTCCTGCTGGGGCCTTTGTGGTGCACTGCGGGTTGCGCGCCCCCCTCCAGTGGAGCCAGGACCTCGGGGCGCACTGTTTCTGTGTGTGCAGGGAGTGGAGGGCGGTCCTGAGGGCAGAGAGCCGTGTGTGGCGTGCTCTGGATGGGCTTGGTGAGGTCGTGTGTGTTTCTGCTCTAGCGGGTATCCTCCGGACGGTTTGGGGTCCGCTCCCACTGCTTTGTTCAGTGGCCAGGTCTTTACTGAGTGTCAGGGGCTGAACGGGGATTTTGCCCAGCACCTAAACAGCCTGTGGGCACCACAGAGTTAAAATCACACAGGTCAGCCTGAGGTTCAGGGGTGCAGGGCCAGAGTCAGACCCCTGATGTGTGGGAGCGTGTGCCAGTGAACCTGCTCAGGTGCCAGACCTGCCAGCGCATACAGCGGCCAGCACTTCGGGCTGGATGGCTGCTGACTGTGCCTCTCTCCCCTGTAGACAGAATGCCTCAACTACATCCGAGTGCTTCAGCCACTCAGCTCCACTTCCCTGTATGTGTGTGGGACCAACGCGTTCCAGCCCGCCTGTGACCACCTGGTAAGCCCTCAGACTCTGCCCCTGTGCCCAATGTGTTCCGGCCTGCCTGCTCAGTGGTTGGAGTAGAGTGGGGCTGTGGGGGGGCAGAAAGTGGCCTTTGCCCTAAGAGGCAGTAGGGTTTTCTTAGGTCAGCTGTGTGAGGATTGGGGGTAGTTTGAGGCCCTTCTGTGGAGCCCTCGCCAGGCTGTGACCAAGAGTTTGTGGCCCACGTGGCTCCTCTGAGCCTTGGTGTCCACAACAAAGGAGCAGCTTCAGGCGGGGCTCAGCCCTTGGTGCGGGTGTGGAGTGGGCCACAACGGGACATTCTAAAGGCGTGCAGCTGGCAGGTGCATGCACTCTGCTGGGATCCCAGCACCTCGCTGCCTCCTCCTTTCCACGTGTTTGGTGAGGAAGGCCTGGCCGCAGAAGTCCGGGTCATGGAGAGGTCAGGCTTTGCGCCTAGGTGGGGCGTGTCCTTGGCTGGCGCATTGACAGACTTTAGAGGTCATCGTGTGATACCGACTTTTGGTGTGCACCCCGCCACTGTGTGGCCCCCTGGATCTGCCTGCTCTGAGTGGTTAGAGGCAGGACCACCTCCCCTGCCTCCCCGCACCACATCCTGACCCTTCCCTGAGTGGCATCCCTGCCTCCGGTGTGCAGGTCAAGAAAAGTCTTCCTCGCTCCTTGCCAGCCAGACAGCGGGACGTTAGCCTGTTGCATCTAATTCTTTTAGGAGAGGTGGTTTTTATTTAGATAATCAGATAAGCAATTTGGTACCTCTCGGGAGCTTGAAGCGCTGTCTTTTCTGTAGGGATGTCAGTGGTTGAGGTAGGGGACAGTGTATCTCATTTAAACCTAGACCTACAACTTTTCCTGAAATGTTTAATAGAAACTTTCAGACCTTCAGAAAAGTTGGTCATTCATATCATACTAACTGCCCAGAGTGCGCATTGGGAGCATGTTTGGCTGTGTGTGCCTGCAGTCTGAGGTGCTTGGGAGGCTGAGGCAGGAGAATCAGAGCCTTGAAGCCAGCCCGGCTTCAAAATAAAAAAGAATGACATCTTCCTGCATGACTAATTTTACCACTGAAGCTAAGAAGCGGTGCCGCTCGGTGTCGCCCCGCCTCCAGGCCCTGTCCAGGTTTCCCCGGCGGCCCCCTGCATCTGTTAGAGGCCCGCACGTGTATCCTGTCAGGTGAGGCGCAGTGTCACGCCGCTGTGTCTCCTCGCCCGGCGGGGACTCTGAATCGTTTGAGCCAGTCCACGGCCTGCCGGAGGTGCGGGGTGCAGCCACGGGCACCCCCAGCCCTCCGCGTTCCAGCTGGTGAGGGCCTTGCCGGCCAGCCGGGGCGCACGTCCTCCCGACTGCTCCGGGCCGAGGGCCGAGGGCCTTCGCTGTCACTTCGCGGGCAGGCCCGTCGGCAGGGTGTCTCTTTCCTCGCCGCTTTTGCCCGTTTCCTCCCAGATGCTCTCTCTCACACGTTTGTGCGTGTCTGTCAGAGTTTCGGAGGTGGAAACACCCCGCCCGTCGCTCTGCAGGCGTCCCCCCGGCTCGTCACTGACTGTGTGATTGTGCCCCGTCTGTCCCCGTGTGGGAGCTTTTTCGATTCTGTGTATAATCAGATCTCTCCATTCTGTAGGCTCCGGTGTCTGTGTCAAGTAAAGAGAGCTTGTCCCAAGGTCGAAATACTCCCTGCACCTTCTCCCCTTCTCTCCCGTTTCTGCTTTTTGTATTCAGATCATGGATCCATCTGGAATGTTTTGATGGGTGGAGGCAGGCAGGGGCTCTGATGTTTCTGTTCTGTGTTACCTGCTGGTTGGATGATCTCCATGCTCATGGATACTGAGATTTCACACATGGCTTCTGGTCCCTTGCTGTGTCCTGTATGTGGATCCCCCGACCTCCTGACAACCCTTGAGTCATCAGCAGTGCTGCCTCCATTCTACAGATCAGTAAACTGAGGCTCTGAGATCTTGACCAAGGTTCTGGTATGCAGACCGAGCGGGACCCATGTGGTTCAACACGCATTTGCTTGGCCCTTAAAAAGGATCAAGAGTGTTTCAGGAATAAGGAATCTGCAGAACTCAGTGGTAGAGAGTCAAACTTTTATGGTGTATTTTCTTTCTATTCAACTGTAGAACTTAACATCGTTTAAGTTTCTGGGGAAGAATGAAGATGGCAAAGGAAGATGTCCCTTTGACCCAGCGCACAGCTACACATCCGTCATGGTCGGTGAGTCTGCTGCTCAGGCCCCGCCCCCGAAGGTTTGTGCTGAGGCTGTGCCTCTGACAGGACCCTCAGCCCCTCCTCCAACTCGGTGTGTGACATCAGCCGTCACAGAATGTTTGTGTCCCTCTGTGTAGACATGTTAGTGAGAGCTGCCCAACCCATCCTGCAAGGGGGCAACTGGTCCTGCCACAGTGGCCCCGTCTGCCCTCGCTGTGCCACTGTGGTGCAAAAGACAAGCTCCCACGTGACAGTTGGGGTAGCAAGGGAGCCCTGCCACCCGCCCCTCTGGGGCCCGCGGCACCTGATGCTCGTGGTTCGCTCAGGATCTTTTGACCTTGCGAGGGTCACCCACACCAGCATCCTTCCCGCACGGTCAGGACAGGAGACGGGTGGCAGTATGTTAGAAAGGAGGCTGTGTGCGCTGAGTCTGCCCAGCTGCAAGGTCCGGGAGGTCGCGGGAGCAAGCGCAGGTGCGGCCTAAAATGTTCATGACTTGGGTGGGCTTATCAGGGTGGAGCCCATCTGTGTTCGCACCTGTGGGCCTGGATGTGGGACATTCTTGCTCGGCTTGGTTATTGTCCCTTGACTTGTAAAATGCAGCCGAATGTGGCATGCGCGTACCCAGATGTGCAGGACAGGAATGGCAGCGTGTGTCCCGCAACCCGGAGACTGTTTTCCCTTTCCACAGAGGCAGGCGGGGTGACGCAGCTATACAGGGGTAGTACTGGATGATTGTCCCCGTCGTGGTGCCACAGCTGCAGGCTCATTCCCTTTTCCTCTTTCCTCCTGGGCTGCTGCAGATGGAGAGCTGTATTCTGGGACGTCGTATAATTTTTTAGGTAGCGAACCCATCATCTCCAGAAATTCCTCCCACAGTCCTCTGCGAACGGAGTATGCGATCCCTTGGCTGAATGGTAAGAAGCGCGGCAGCTACTTGGAGTGGACTTGTCAGCCAGACGTGTGCACGGGTTTGTTTCTCCTTCGCCCCTGAGCTGTGAAGGTCCCGAGCTCCAGTCAGTTGTGGGCGGGAGGATACTTCTGGCACGGCTCTGGCGCCGCTGGAGCCTGGCGCTGTCTGGCTTGGTTTGCTCTCTGCTAACACAGCGTTGTTTTAAGGCTGCCTTTACCCCCACCCTGAAAATGGGTTTGGGAGACTTTAGTAAGAATGGGAATCTGGTGGCACATTGGGACTCAGAGTAATCACGTTGGGATGTGGTGTGATTTCCTGTGTGATATGGAAAGAGATTTGTGCCGTGCCTTGTTGCACCAGGGAACACGGACTCCGGGCTGCTTATGCGGGATTGTCTATGCAGTGCTGGCCGGTGGGCCCCTGGGGTTGGTTCTTCAGAGCCTCTTGCTCCGGGGCAGATCCTGTGCCCTAGGTGCCTCCCAGCCCGGCTGCCGCACCTGGGCTCTGCGGTAGGCCAGGTTACCGTGTGGGACAGCTCTCAGAGGTTGCGTGGGCGGCCAGAAGAGCGGCATCATCTGAGGTCGCGCCGTCACCATTCCCTCGCCGAGACAGACTCTGCGGCCGTCCTTGAGGCCCTGCGCACCAGTCCGTGGCACCTGGGATGAGGGGTGCTGAGAACCTGGTGTCTCTCTCTCTCGCAGAGCCCAGCTTTGTCTTTGCTGATGTGATCCGCAGAAGCCCAGATGGCGCGGAGAGCGAGGACGACAGGGTCTACTTCTTTTTCACGGAGGTGTCGGTGGAATACGAGTTTGTTTTCAAATTGATGATCCCACGCATCGCCAGGGTGTGCAAGGTGAGCCCAAGGTGATGGCGGCACCCCCCCCCCGCCTCCATCAGGAATGTCACTTTCCCTGCCACTGTGTCCCTTGGAGCCACAGGCGTCCCTGGTGATGGGGCCTGTCAGGTGCCTGACCTGTCTCTGGATTTCGGTTCTTCCTGGGGACCCGAGGGCACGGGCACCCCAGATGTGACTGACTGACCCGCAGTTCTCGGGAGATCTTGGTTTCTGATGGTCCTTTGGTAACCAACCGTGTAGGGCTGGGAGAGCTGGCTGCAGTCAGATTCGTCAGAGCGCACGGCCGGAGTGTCCTGAGGACTGTTCTAGGCAGAGTGTGGGCGTCTGGAGGTGTGCAGTGGGCAGTATCAGCCCGGGCTGCCCGGTCATGGGGAATCACGATGGCTGCTCAGCTCAGGGACAGTGGACATTCTTCCCCGGAAGTCATTAGGTGCACGGTGCCGCATGGCCTTCTTGGGGGCAGTTGCTCTTTGAGCACTGTCACAGAAGCAGGGGTTTCACATGTGCAGCACAACAGCGCTTTTGACACCCCTCCCCCACAGCTCACCCACAGTGTGGAAAACAGGCGCCCCGTGTACCTGAGCATCTGTTCCCGCCTCACCCGCTGCCCAGACCGTGTCTAGCTGAGCCCTCCCAGCCCAGCTCCCTGGTGCCCCGCCCGTGGCTGCCTTGCTCCTCGCCTTGCTGACCTGGAGACACCTCGGCAGGGGCCCCAGTGTCTCGGGCGGGGTCCGGGTGGTGCGCGGCAGGGCAGGGAGTCCCGCAGGCCGGAGAGGACAGCACCATCCTCCTTCTTGCAGCTCTGGTCCCAGCAGGAAGCTGAGGCAGACCTGCCTTGACCTTGGCCATGGTGCCTGGCCCTGGGGCCTGCAGGAGTACCTGCCAACGGAACCCAGATGCAGGAACCCAGAGCCGCAGCCCCGTGGGTCCCTGGTGACCCCTGTTGTCCCAAAGAGTCCTTCATTTGCCCACAGCGATGGTCACTGCTGGCCTGAGACCCGTGAGCCCGACCTGCCTCCTTGCCGGCCCGCCCTGTGCACGTGGAGCCTTTAGCTGCTCCTGAGGCCCAAGGCTAGTAAGGCGTGTGGCCATGGACACAGTGGGATTCTATTTTGTAAAGCATTAAGGAAGAAAGTGAAGTTCTTTTCCTAAAAGAAAAGAGTAAAGGTGAGAGTGAGGTTTGTTTTCATTGGTCCAAAATAAATAAGGACCCTTTGATGGCATCTTCCTCTGCATTCCGATTTCCTGTCCCTGTGGACTTGTCCCTCCTGTCCACGGGGTCAGGTCCAAGACCCCCAGTGCAGGCCTACATGTGGACTGCATGTAGCACTGTATTGTCTGTGTTTTCTTCTGTAATTTATTTATAAATTAAATGTTAGCATGCATACCTATACCTGTAAGTTTAGCTTATAAATTAGACACAGAGATTAGCAACAGTAACTAAGGATAAAATCAAAGAGTTGTAATAAGCCACTGCAATAGAAGTTAGGTGGCTGTGTTTTCTCTCTCTTGAAGAGTCCAAACAGTATTTCTGGAATGTGACTGACTGAGTGTAGGTGACTGAAAGTGCAGAGGGCGGCACCACAGATAAAGGGGGTGACTTGCTTTTTCTAGACCGCACAGTCAGGCGCCTTTCATAACTGTCGCTCTGCTGTCAGCCCATCACGAGGTGCTGAGGAAGAGCCTCGGTGCAGGCGCTTTTGCCATACTTTGGTGGATGTGAAGGAGGTAGAGGATGGAATGTTTCTAGGAAGGATGTCCCCACGGCCCATGGTCCCCGAGGTGGGCTGCAGGGCCCACTGGCATGGAGTGACCTGGCCACAGGGCACGTGTTGATAGGGGACACTTGGGAGATTCTGGGGACCAAGGCCAGCACGGTCACAGCTGTGAGGGCAGCGGCAACCTGGGGCTGTCGTAGCCATGATGTGTCAGCTGTCCCCAGATGGATCCCCAGGGAGTAGGCTCCTGTCTGTCTGGTGTCCAAGCCGGCCTGGATGTATTGCTGCGCTCAGGGACCCTTCCCTCGCTGCACAGGGCCCCACAGCGCTGTTGCCACTCCCCTGCCACGTCCTGTTTTGGGCTTCCAGGGCGACCAGGGTGGCCTGAGGACCCTGCAGAAGAAGTGGACCTCCTTCCTGAAGGCCCGGCTGATCTGTTCCCGGCCGGACAGTGGCCTGGTCTTCAACGTGCTGCGGGACGTGTTCGTGCTGCGAGCCCCGGGCCCGAAAGAGCCAGTGTTCTATGCCCTCTTCACCCCACAGCTGTGAGTGTCCTTGGTGGGCAGCTGGGCAGTGTGCCCTCCTCTCTGGCCACCGCCGCTGCACTCACATGGCCTCCTGTCCCCAGGAACAATGTGGGGCTGTCGGCTGTGTGCGCCTACAACCTGTCCACAGCGGAGGCCGTCTTCTCCCGCGGGAAGTACATGCAGAGTGCCACGGTGGAGCAGTCCCACACCAAGTGGGTGCGCTACAATGGCCCGGTGCCCACGCCCCGGCCGGGAGCGGTGAGTGGGGTGCGGGGCTGGGAGGGACGTTCTCCCTGTCCGAGGCCCAGGTGCCTGCGGGTCTCTGTACCTGCTGGGCATCCACTGGGCCTCGGGCCGAGCAGCACAGCTCCTCCCTCCTCTGTCCCCTCCTCGTCCTCATGTCATGTCACACTTCTTGCCACACACTGGCCAAACAGGAAAGTGAGCCACTGTTGGGTGAAATTAACATTGTGTAACGCAGTTAGGTCCTTCGTTTCAGTTTCCTGCAGAAAAACACATAATTTCCCGGCAAAAGCTCCGCACTCTCACAAGCTGTCCTATCCATGAGTTGATAGTGGTCACATTTTTTTGTCCACCTAAAAATTTTAAATTTCAGGTAAAAAGTGATTTCTACTCTGAGCTGGCCACCGACTCATTTTTTTCCCCACGTGGCACGTGCGTACGCCTGCGTGTGTGCGACCCTTGGATGGGGCTGCCCGCTGGTCCTCAGAGCCTCGCCCAGCAGCCGCGCCCTCTTGGGTGTCTGGCCCTGACTCGGTCCTTGTGCCTTCTGTGCCTGCCACTCAGGGAAACGAGGTCACTTGCGGTTGAGGATTTTGGTTTTGCCCATCAGGAAACTAGGACGGGGGAAAAATAACCTTCTTCCTCTTTAATCTTTTATGCTGTTAAAATGGGGCTGTTTTTCAGCAGTGTTTAGCCTGCTTTCCTTCTCATGGGAAAGCTATTGAGTGATAAGTTGTTTCCAGTTTAAAGACTTCATAAGTCTTTTCATTTATAAATACATAAAAGTTTCTCCATTAATTACGTATCATAAAAGACAATTACATGTTATGGATATACTTTAATATACTATGTCCTCTCCTGTGCATGGTGGTACGTACTTGTAATTCCGGTTACTTCGGAGGCTGAGGCAGGAGGATCACAGGTTCAAGGCCATCCTGGGCAACTTAGACCTGTCTCAAAGTAAAAAATAAAAAGAGATGGTTGGGGTGTAGCTCAAGAATGGACACTAAGCTGGCATGCACAAGATCCTGGGTTCACTCTCCAGGACCACAACATAAAAGTGTCTTGCTACTCCGGGGCAAGGTCACCTGCAAAGCCGGCTGACAGTGGACAGTGAGGCGGCCTTGCCCCTGCCGGGCAGCTGCTGTGGGTTCGATGCTGTGGGAAGCAGCACCGGGCTGACAGCGGGCGTGCGTGGTAACGGCTGGTGATCGGCCCCCCAGTGCATTGACGGCGAGGCACGGGCAGCCAACTACACCAGCTCTTTGAACTTACCCGACAAGACGCTGCAGTTTGTCAAAGATCACCCTCTGATGGACGACTCAGTCACCCCGATAGACAACAGGCCCAGGCTCATCAAAAAGGACACGAACTACACCCAGATCGTGGTGGACAGAGTCCAGGCCCTGGATGGGACCGTCTATGACGTCATGTTTATCAGCACAGGTGGGTGCCAGGGCGAGACAGTCACAGCATGGAGGGAAATAGGGCAGTCCATCTAGTCTCGTGGGTGGATTGGCATCCCCCTCAGTATGACCCCGGTGTGCTGTGTGAGAGGCTTCCCAGGAGGTCTCCACAGCTGGCTTCTGTGACCAAGGGTCACCTCGAGCACTGAGCTACAAGTCCTGGCCCGCACCCCGGCTCGGATGGTGCAGAGGAGGCCCCACCCCACCGGGCTGGATGGTGTCCGTGCTGGCTGGCCTGGGAGGAGCCATCGGCCCCCGTCCCTGCACCTGCAGGGAGCCGGGCGTAGGACCCCACTCTGCCCCGCGTGGCGGAACAGCTGTCCTGACCGCGCTCTGAGACCAGTGTTCCCACATGGGCCCGCCACCTGCGCTGGGAGCTTCCCGTTGTGGGCGCCCCACCCTTACCTGTCTGCTGGACTCAACCGTGGAACAGGGGATCATTCTTCAGAAGAAAATCAGAATAACCCAGAGATTGTTGCCAGTTGTTTATTTTGCCAAAGGCATTTTTTCCCATTTCTAATGCGGAGTTGCCCCTCTTAGCATCTTGCTGGGAGGGTGGGCATTGCCTGCGGGTCGGAGTCCTCGGTGTGCCCTCTGGGGCTGTGTTGCTCACCCTGGCTTTGATCTTGCAGACCGTGGGGCCCTGCACAAAGCTGTGAGCCTGGAGAACGAGGTGCACATTGTCGAGGAGACCCAGCTCTTCCAGGACTCCGAGCCGGTGCAGACCCTGCTGCTGTCCTCCCAGAAGGTGAAGGGGCCAAATGCTGGCACTGGAGGCTTTGAGGGCTGGGAGCCTCAGGCACGTGCTCAGCTCTGCAGTTAGCGGTGGCTGAGAGGCAGACCAGTGAGCTTTTCACGACCTGACCTGAGAGCAGCGTGGGGCACAGAATATTATTCTTTGGAATTTTTTCAGCCATTTGAAAATGTAAAACCTCACTGGGCATGGTGGCACACACACTCTGGGAGGCAGGATGATTACAAGTTTAAGGCAAACCTGGGCAATTTAGCAAGATCCTGTCTCAGAAAAATGAAAGAGGGCTGGAAAGTAGCTCAGTGTGAAGGCCCTGGGTTCAATCCCCAGTACAGCGTTCAATTGGTCAGTCAACCAACCTCCCATACTTCCCTCCCTTTAGCTGGAGGGCTGTACAGAAAAAGCCAAAGGGGCTAGGCATGGCCCTCTGGCCATAGCTTTTAGTCTTTATCCTGTGTCCACAGCGGCCTCAGGAACTGCTGCTGCCCTGTTGTACGTCTGGGACGGAGCAGGGAGTTACCAGTGCTGGGAAGTGGGCTGAAGCTCAGAGCAGATGTCAGTGGGCTGTGAGCGTAGCTGCTGTCTGCCCCTTGGGAGAGGCTGCCTGATGAGGGGCCCCAAGCTGGGCGCCGCCCAGGCCTTACCTCTCCTCAGCAGGGTCTCCCCAAGCTGCTCACTTGTGGGCAGGCTGCTCACCTTGACCGCTGAGCAGATGGGCCGGGCATTGTAACTGCAGTTACTGGTGCTGCCCGGCGCTTGGCTTCTCTCAGCTGCACCCCATTTCTAAAGTCCAGCTCTTGAGCTGAGCTGGGCTCTCCCGTTCTCTGTGCTGCAAATCTCTGGTTTGACACAGTCTGCCAGACCAGCCCCCAGCAGGGGCTGAGCTTTCCGTGGCCCTCAGATGTGCCGATGGCCTGCGCCCACCTCAGGGCCAGGCCCAGTGAGCCCCCTGCCCTGGGCAGAGGGAGGGGCAGTGGGCAGGACCAGGGCTGACCTCTCGGGCAGGCGTGTGTTTGTGAGCATCTCCCGTGGGTCCACCATCCTCTCCCCTTTTATCTGTACTCACTAGTCTGTGGGAGTTTGGGGCTGCTTTTCAAGCTGCTGTTCCTTGACGCCTGCCATTTCAGCTGTTCCCTGGGCTGGTGTCGCCTCTCAATTTGCAGAGCATGAAGGCCCCTGGACATACGCAGGGTGGTGGCTTTGCTGGCCTACCACATGTGGCCGCACCCCTGGAGCCCTGCTGGGGCTGCTGTGCTGTGTGTTTGCTGCAGCCAGGCTGGAGCTACACCCGGGAGGCCTCCACCGTGTGTGGGGTTCATCAGGGTGCATTCAGGACCCTGGGTGTCGAAGATCCCGGGGCATGTGGTACTGATCCCCAAAGGCAGACGGGAGGGTCCCAAGGAGGAGTGGCGACAGGTCAGTCCTGTGTGCGTCTGCCGTCGCCCAGAACTCAGTCACACGGCCACACAAGGAGGCTGGCTGGACAGGGAGGAGGAGCTGGTGGGTGTGGTCCTCTGGCCACCCGATTGACTGTCCCCGCAGGAGCTGCTGCACGGGGACTTGGCACGCCTGCTTGGGTCCCCGCCCTGGCCCAGCGTAGGGTTTCGATGCCCAGCTGTGGCACCGTGGCAGTGGAAGTGCTGGTCAGGGCCCAGGAGCAGGGAAAGGACCGGCACCCGAGCCTCCCTGTGTGCTGCAGCTGGGCCGATGCTCGCTTCCCACCAGCCCCTCCTGACAACAAGTGCAGGTTTTTGCTTTTTGTCGTTGTGAATACACCCAGCCTAAAATCGACCCTCTTTGCTGCCGTGAAGTGTGCTTGTTCAGTGGCATTAAGTACGTTGACAGTGTTTGCAGCCGTCACACTGTCCATCCTCAAAACTTGGTCATTTTCTCGAGCTGAAACTGTCCGTGTAGACACAGCTCCTTGTCCCCTTTGCCTTGGCACCCACCGTGTTTGTTCTTTTGGACTGGCTTGTTTCTTTTCTGTTTCCCAGGGTTCTTTCGTGCTGTGGCATGCGTCAGGCTCTCTTTCTTTTCAAGGCTGAGTAGTACTCTGTTGTACAGACAGACTGTGTCTGTATCTCCATTCACCCTGGTGAGACATCTTTTGCCTACTGTGACGAATGCCGCTGTGAGCCTGGTGTAGAAATACTGCCTCCCCTCGCTGTTCTCTTGTCAGAGCGCGTTTGGCGGGTGCGCTTTGTGTGGCCCTCTTGGAGCCCCTTGGCGGAGGGCGCGTCAGCCATCAGCCGCCCTTCGATGGTGAGGTCCAGCTTGTGGGGCACTGAGGAGACGGGGTGTAACAGCAAGGAGGTAAATGCTTGCTGTCGCCGTGCACGGACTTAGTGTTTTAGGGCTCGATTCGCAGGGAAGGAGACAAGAAGCCACTCACAAATATTAATTAAGTCATTTAATAACAATAAAGAAAGTAAGGGAAAAGGAAAAACTCTAGGAATTCATACCACCAGTTCGCCGTTCTCATCACCAGTAACTCACA